>BQNB010136811.1:0-16009 GCA_026074375.1 Tanacetum coccineum
AAACACAGTTTCATTTGAGTCAGTTACGGATGTTGTGGGTTGAACATCTGCACGGGCTTATCTATGATAAATCATGTTAACGCTTTGGTGTCATGAACTTAGACAATAGTAAATACTTTTCATTGTGATAAATAAAATTACTATATTTCATGATATGGTTATAAATCTTGTGGTTCATCACTATTACCAAATAACAAAACCTATGAACTCACCAACTTTATGTTGACACTTTTAGCAATGTTTTTCTCAGGTGTTCCATATTATGGTACATATGGAGTCTGCATTGGTATATTGGCATGTAGAGGTCTATCTCTCGTATCAAGTCCTCTTCACGCCATGAAGTCACAAACCCAAATCCAGTCTTCCGCTGCAGTGAAATTTGGGGGAGTGACAGTTTGTGTATACACTGCTGAATGGCCCATCTCATCCCTTCAAAATGGTGTTGACTCTCATCCCAACATCTATCTTCCTCCTCATGAGGACTCATCTTTAATCCGTGAGGCTTTGTTCTATGAAAGAACTCAACCCAAAACCTGAAAGATGAAAGGGATTGATACCTTCCATGACCCTTTTCAAATGATTGTTTCTGAGTTGAAAATCGATCTCAAGAAATGGGAAATCATCCTGAGTGAAAATTCCATAAGTCTCACTAGAAACAAGGACCATCCTAACGCATGTTTGTGCTACATGCTCTACTGCCTCACCATTGGAAAACACTTCAACCTTGCCTACTACATCGCCAATCGATTGGTAAGTGTGACCAAGAGTGCCGATATGACACTTCCCCACAGAATGCTTCTCACTCGGATCTTTGAGCATGTTCGTGTCAATCACCCATACTCCTCATATGAACTCTATCTTGTGGATTACGTGATGATCCCTCTTTCTGAGAAAAGAGTCTTTCAATTCAAGGATAAGGGAAAAAGTCCTCGTCTCCCAACTCTAACTCCTTCCAACTCTGAGTCATCCGATTCACCTTCTCCAATTCCTCACTAAGGGGTGGAGAATAATCCCGTAAACAACTACACTCTTAATCCCATTCCTTACATGAACCAACTTCCACCTATCGAAGGAGGTGAGTCCCCAGAGTTCAAGCAAACTAAAGGATTGTTCAAGTGCCTATTCCATTTTCTCTCTAAGAAGAAGTAGGGTGTGCTATTTGGGTGAGTATTTATGTTTGTTCTAAAATAATTTGAAACTTATAATCTCAAGAATTGATCTCCTTGCTAGACAATTTGGATGTTATGTTGTAATCAATAACGGTTTGTTGTTATGAACAATTTCTAGTATATCTTATGTTCTTGATTGTTTTAAAGGAGCGTTTGGTATAACCAATTATTGTAGTTTATCGACTCTTCCTTGTTTCATAAATCTCTTAGGACTATCTAGAAGAAGTAACTCTTAAGGAAAACAAGCTTTAGGAAATGCGTTAGATCACTAGTAGAATTTTTGGAAAATTTTGAAATTTTGGAACCAAGGCTGGTACAGCCGGTTCCATTAGCCGGTTCCATTGGAACCAAAGGAACCGGCTGTGCCGGTTCTACAGAAGGTTTTCCCTCGTTTTAGGGTGTTAGATTTTTGAACTAAGCTCATAAATGTGTTAGTTAGACCTGTATTAAGGTGATCCAATAGGTGTTTGTTTCTTGTTTGACTTAGATATTAGCTCAAATGATTATGTTTAGTATAAAGCTAGTGGTTTAGGCATTAAATGTTAAATGCATGGCCTTTAGTATATAATAGAAGCTTGTGATCACCTTCCTCGTACTCACAAAACCTGCAAATAACCTTCCTCATATCCCATTCCTTGATCATCATACTCTATGGCTTCAAGTGCTAACTCCTCAACCCAAAATCCTCCAAAGAAAATGCCACGAACCGATTTCATTGACATCTCTTCCAATGAAAGTTCACCCATCCAAAACCACCTCACCAATACTTCCCAACCACTCAACACCATCAACACAACCTTCATCACCAACCCAAGCACTACTCTTGACACCACTCTTGCTCTCACAATCCCACCACCAACTTCCATCCAAACAACCTTTACTCTAGAACCACTCATCTCACCATTAGCTCCTAGATCTTTGACTTTCTCTACTCCACCAAGTTTACCATTAGAACCTCATCCCTACCTATCTTCCTTAAATGAAATACCACCAAAAAGTTCAAATCCATTGTCACAGGTCATTTCCCAAGGCTTATCCCAAACACTCCCTCAACCAATACTCATGGACTTTAAACTAACTTTCCCACCTATCAACCTCTCTAGGAGTAGGTTGAGTGCTCAACTCGAGCCATCCATGACTAGAGACCAAATACAACAAGAACTTAACCAACTTCACACACTTGACCAAAACATCCAAGAGGCTATCCAAAATGTACAACATGTGCAAGATAGCCTTAACACTCCTACCTCCATCACCAAACTACAAATTCCACCACCATTCTATCACGTTACTACCTCAACCAAAATACCACCTTTTAGAACTTCACTCCCTCCATCAAGAATCTTTGTCCCTCTTGGTCAATAATAGCTTGCCTGCATGTCAGTGTTCTTAGTAGTCAGTCACTAACACAGAGCAGAAAGCGCAATGAAGCGTACTAAGAGTGAAGAGATGCGCTGTGTGAGATTCTGCGCGAGCGTCAAAGGTCCGCGTCTCTCAAGATAGATGCTGTTGATGATCGTAGAACGTACCTCTGACAGCGTGTCATCCACATAATGTGTGTTCGGAACTACAACGCACCTCTACGTCGGCTTGAGCGATGTAGTGCTCGCGTGTACTGCGCTAAGCTGAGAGAGTTGGGATGATGTGTATGTGATTCATGAGACGAAAGTAGACGCGCTACCCGCAGATCATTGTTCTTGAGAGTTTGTATGATGTAATCTCGCCTAACATTAGGTGAGTGTTCAATCGCGTATATCGCAGAAGAAGGCTTTATGATATGAAGGAGAGTCACAAATAAGACGACGATTCGATGAATGACTCAAGAACTAGAGTGTCACAATTAGAGATAGGCACTTTGAAACAAACTTTTCAAATATCAACCTATCTTGGAGTAGGTTGAGTGCCTCAACCGAGCCATCCATGACTGGAGAACAAATTCAACAAGATCTCTTATCCAACTTCACAACCCTTCTACAAAACAATCACAAGAGGCCATCCAAAAAATGCATAGCTTGTGGCCAGATAGCCTTATTCCTCTTACCTAATCTTCTCCCAACCTAAAAATGCCACCACACATTCTATCCTGTCACACTACCTCAATCCAAATACCTCCTTTTAGATCCATCACTTCCTACCAATCATGTATCTTTTTCATCTTGATCAATCCCTTTGGATGGAAGGAACCTCCTAGGCCATCAAGAACAACACATGCACTTGCACACATGACCACATTGCCAAAGAACTAAAACCCTTGTCAACAACTTCTAAGATTAAATAAGGTTCATGTTAAACCATATCCTTGACTGCTTAAACCATCTCTCAAACCAACTTCCATAGGATGATGATTGACAAAATCAAGTGACTTTAAGTTTTAGATGCTTTAGATAATTAGATCA
Organism: Tanacetum coccineum; assembly: GCA_026074375.1. NCBI lineage: Eukaryota > Viridiplantae > Streptophyta > Magnoliopsida > Asterales > Asteraceae > Tanacetum > Tanacetum coccineum. The sequence continues at coordinate 3,566 of BQNB010136811.1, forward strand.
CTAATTATGATTTTAGTTTTAGTTGACTTAGGTCAAGTTGTTTTACTTCATGATTTGTATCTAATAAGAATTAAGTTATTTATTCACATTCATGATTGATACTCGTTTGTTTGGCAACATGGTTATAAATCCTTGTTTGATGAAGTAATAACGAATTTATGTTGAATCATTGCTCTATTTATGTGTTAAAATGGCCTTCTCACTGATTTCAGCAGGTTGTTGTATAATTTTTAAATAGAAGTTATTCCTGCCAAAAAATTTGGTTTGTGCTGACTTTGTTGTACAGGTCAGCCGGTTCTATTCAGTTTCAAAGCTGGTTCTGTTCTACAACAGAACCGCCAGAACCGGCTACCCAGAACTTCTCCAGTTTTTTTTCATCTGCTTAAATGTGTTGAAATTATCACTACTTCACAGGGTTCATCAATCTAGGGGGAGCATATCGTTTCGTTTAACTAACATATCTTTATTAAAACTTTCTCAAGAATTTTTGAGATTTTTGACGATTCCTTCTAGGGTGAGCACTCGTTAAGGGGGAGCCTTGAAAATTGACTCTCCATAAACCAATTTCGTTCTGATGTCTATCGGACCATCTCTAATATTGTATTATAGATGCATTACTACTAACATGCTTTCTTGTAGCTTTTCTCGCCTCACTAGGAAACCTTGACTATTCCATCTAGGGAGAGCTTTTAGGAAGCATTCGATTTGATTCCCTTGACTGAAACTACAAGCTCGGTCATATTCGGTCCATTGCACACAAGCATTTGATTCTTTTAAAGAATCTACTTTACCATACTTTTTATTATCCATTGCATCCTATTTCATTGCATTCTCAAGTTAGTTTTTCTCTGACGCTCTTTTTGTTTCGACAAAAAGGGGGAGAAGGAAGTAAAAAACTCCAATTTAAAAATTATAAATTTTATTGATTACTTACGAATAAGTTCATGTTTTGTCATCAACAAAAAAGGGGAGATTGTTAATACAAATAAACCGTAAAAACGTTTATTTATATTTTACGATCTATTTTTGTTTTGTTAATAACAAAACATAAACTTGCCGAAAGTAGAAAATGAAATTCATTAGTTTTAAACCAATAGTTTCGCTAACTCATATATTTATCAAACCATCTTATATCATTCACACTCAAAACACATAAATACATTTTTAGAATAAAAATGTACACTTTACATAAAAAAATATATAAAAACCTTCAAACATATTTGCATCATAATTAACATATTTTTTTTACCAAATCTAAACATAATCTTACAAGCTCAAGATTTTGCAAATCAAAATTAGGATTTGGTTATCGTACACCGGTTCTACAACAGAACCGGCGGAACCGGGGTACAGTAAATCTTAAATCTATAAATACCAACTCGTTTCATTTGTTTAGGTATATTCATTCATGTAGTTTCTTTCTCTCATATTTAGCTAATATATGATCTTTAATCATGTTCCTTTTCCTTTTAGTGATTTGGCAGATTTCTTAATAAAAGAAGTTTTGCCGATTTTTGCATTCGAAGATCATACTCATAGGTTTCCATGGAGCAATGATTTCTTATGACTCATGGATCTAGCTACTGATCTCAAAGCATCATCCATCACCCATTAACATCAAGATAGATTAGATAGTGGTATTTAGGAATCCGTTGGAAATATCATTGTATTGTACTGTGGAAGATGTGATGCTTGGCACCTAGTAGAGGGCAAGCATTTTTGGATTCTTCCATGTTGGTTTATGGTGTATAGATTTGTACCAATGGCGTAAGGTTGTGTGGTTTTGGTTCTTCCGTAATAGAACTCAGTGTTTAGCTTAGCACTAGATAAAAGGGTAAGCGACGTTGTGAGGCTTCTCCGCCAATTGAAAGAGCTTTGGTGACTAGTGTTTACAAACTCTCGAGTAGGTGACTCGGAGAGTGGAGTAGGGCAAGGTAGGAGACCTTGTAGCCGAGCCACTATAAATATATATGTCACATATCCTTTATTATTTCTTGTTCATCTTGGTAACATAATTGTAATACATTAATACCATAAAATAGATTTAAAATAAACAACCAGAAAGGTTTTATCAAAAATTTAAAATTGGTAAAACTATTCAACCCCCTCCCCCCTCTTTTAGTTTTCCACATATTCTTTTTACGTTGAATCTTTTTAGGTAAAGTTTGAATCATTAAATAAAAAAATGGAGGGTGGTGGAGCGGTGTCATCAGAGAAGCAGAATACCGAATCGAATGCGACTTCATCTTATACGTATTGGGTTCGAGAAGCTAAAGTAGATGATGCACCCCTCCGTGTTCCTCGTAAACTCACCGCTAAAGATGTTTCATGTTTCTTGTTTTTATTTGTGGTTTTCTTTTAGTTTTATGTGTAAAAAAATGTTAGTGGTTTATTATTTGGTTTTTTATTGTTTAGTCGATCGTTGGTATTGTTTTGTTACCGGTCGACTAAAGTCGATCGTTGATACGAGTCAACTAAAGTCACTCGTTGGTATTGTTTGTTACTAGTAGACTAAAGTCGATCGTTGGTACCAGTCGACTAAAGTCAATCGTTGGTACCAGTCGACTAAAGTCGATCGTTAGTACTGTTTTGTTACCAGTCGACTAAAGTTATGCTTGACTCCGTTAATGTTTTGTTTTTTTTTTCTTTCTAGTTTACTAATCCAGTCCGAGCTTTCGCGATTTCGCCGCTCGGACTATGGGGAAGTATTAGTGGATAAATAGGCTCAAACCCGATTGTGGGTTGGGTCCATTAGGGTTTCATTATGCTATGTACTCTATAAATATCGTATCAATAAAACATATCATCCACAGGGTTTTCATTGTCTGACAGTCTAGGGATAACAAGGTTGAAAACGTAGATAGGACAATGCAGGCAAGAGAACAAGTTGTGCAGATGCTTAAGTGTCAATTAAAAAGAGCCCAAGTTAGAATGCAAAGCCAAGCTAACAAATACTGGATTACTGAAAGACAGTTTGATGTAGGTGATTGGGTGTATCTCAAGTTACAGCCTCACAGACAAGTCACAGTAAGACAAGGCCAACAACGCAAGCTATCTGCTAAGTATCATGGTCCTTTTATGGTGGAAGAAAGAATAGGTGAAGTTGCTTATAAGCTGAAGTTACCACATCATAGCCAAATTCATCTTGTGTTCACATTTCTCAGCTCAAAAAGTGTAAGGGAAGTGATCATCAGATGGGAAGCTTGCCTCTTTTAAGAGAAGATGCATTGTTATCATTTAAGCCACAAGCTACCTTGGAAAGGCGTTTGGAAAAGCTCAACAACAAGGGTGTGATGTATGTACTAGTGCAATGGGCTAACAGGACACAACTGAAGAAGCTACTTGGGAAGTTTATGCAGATTTGATTGCTAAGTTTCCTGACTTTGATGCAATTTCTTAAGACAAGAAATTTTCGAAGGGGAATGGAGTTGATACGCGCCAAAATGCTAGTTCAAAGAGTGACACGTGCCACGCGCGTGAGTTAGTTGTGAAGACAGTTTTGGCGGGAAATTCCATTATTTGTACACAACAACCATAGACGGAACTTGATCAGATTCGTCAGAGGGGCCAAAATATGAAATACATATTTTAGGGGGGCCAAACTATAAAACCTTAATATTTTGCACAACTAATGACTAACATTATATAGTAAATGGTACTCGAGAGTAAACAGTTTGGGGGGGCCACAACCCCCTTTGGTCTTATTGAAGTTCCGTCCATGACAACAACAACGATACCCAATCCCGCCAGACAGGGTATGGGGAGGTGAAATGTAGACGAATCATACCCCTACCAATAAGAAGAGCCACAGGTAAGGAGACTGCTTCCGGGTAGACCTCCGGCTAAAAGAAAAGAAAGAGAGAGCGAAAGAATGCCATATATAAAGGAAAATTACAAATTCCGTTATTTGTAATTTTCCTTTATAAATACTACCACTTATTGCAATCAGTTGGTTAGCTTTTGATTCAATAACATTTTTCTCTTGTAATTTCTCATTTTGTAACAAATTCATCGTTCAATCAATCCCATTAACAAACTCACTTTCGAATTCTTGTTCTTGGATTCCTATTTGTTAAAATTTCAATTATGTTTATCATTTTTTCATTGAATTCTAAAAAAAACCTATCAAATTACTACATACCTAAGCATTTTTTTATCACTATCCCAGCAAGTAAGCTGGATTAGATTAACTTGGTAAGGTAGGGCATCTGCAAAACTTTTGTATAGATAAGATGTTGAGCTAAATATGCCAACTCTGTATCATTCTCACCAACTCATCTACTTGTCCCTTCTACTCACATCTCATATCTTCTATATAAACCGAAATCGACACCCATAGAGTCTCATTCCAACACAAAACAAATTTGCAGCCTCTTCAATATTTCTTCAACCAGCTAAACTTTCCAACATCAATGGCGCATTCCAGCCTTGCTTCCTTACTACTGGTTCTAGTTTCAGTCACTTTAGCATTAATCAATGGTGGGATGATTGTTGCTGATGCACGTAACCTTTTGGAGACACCCGAGATTCCAAAGCCAGAGCTCCCGGTTCTTCCAAAACTTGAATTTCCAGAGATTCCAAAGCTCACATTTCCTGAAATTCCAAAGCCCACATTTCCTGAAATCCCAAAGCCAGAGTTGCCAACTCTGCCTGTACCAGAACTACCAAAGGTGCCGGAAATTCCTAAGCCTGAATTGCCAACCATCCCTGAGTTCCCCAAGGAATTTCCTATCCCATCACTACCCCATCCTTAGAAAACTACTTTTATGAAGGCTTGTGATCGTACACTTTACTTCTAAAACTGTTACTACCACACAATCATCATCATTTCACAGTGCTAAGTTCCAAAAAGTTTGATTCTATTGTCTCAATTTATTTTCCATTGTTAAGTTGTGGCTTGTGGCATATTGAATATTTATGTGTTGTACATCTTTTTATTATTGAATCAATCGGAATTAATGTGATGTGAAATCAAGGTCTTTAAAGTTTATAGTTTATACCACTTAAATTTACAAAAATCAAACAATTTTCATCATGGTTAGTGTAGTAGCTGTTTACATGGGGGTTATCTGTTAAAACCACTTATACTTCACCAAAAAGTCAATTAAAGTCATCCAACAATTCACATAAAAAAATTTATATGATACTGGTAACGTAAATTTTCGACTGAACATTAGAACTATACAATTTCGAAATTTTGTGTTGCAGGTTTACATATTTGATCGGGGTAACCTTTTACCCAAAAAATACTATACAACTACACATAACAGCGTTCCTAAATATTTCATCTAACACTCGTTGCTCTAGGAACTAAAAGGTTAATGACTAAAACGTGGTAAATGGCAGTGGGAGGTAAGAATATCAGCAAATTCGTCTTCTGTTTAATTTATGAAAAACAATAATTATGCCGTCCCTATGAAAAATAACTAAATGTTAAAAGGCCTAGTTTCTCATGAAACACGTGTTGTGTGTGATAATAGCACGCTGTGCTCGTCGCTAAATAATCTATGTTCTTTATTGTTAAGTTGTGGAGTCTGACTTTAATTTGTTTCGTGGTGGATGCTTCGGATAAACACTGCTCCGCAGACTAACAAATAGCATCCATGTATATCTGCATTCATTTAAATGCTAAAATCTTGTAATTACTCTATTGAACTCTGGAGTCTGGAGAAGAGGTTTTATGTAGGATCTGGTTCAATATGTTGCAAGTTTAAGTGAGCAAGACACTAAAATTTCATTTCTCAAACTTTAATAAGCATTACAATTCAGTTGGAAAAAGGTCCTAACATTGAAAAATATTAACAAAAGTAAGTACTGGTTGCGCAGAAAGATGGTATAGTTGGAGATTATTTATAAAGAAAAAGACTGTTGCTTGCATTAAACATATCCATCTGATGCAAAAAAGATAATTATGAATGTGCTACACACAAAAGATACATAAGCTTCACTCTGCCCATATCATGACTAGACAAACAGTGATCAGCCCACAAATTACACACAATAATACACCATAAACAACAGTCTTTTAGTTTCTTTTATAAGGTTGTTAAAATCAAGAATGGTGAGAACAGCACAACCTCAAGACCAAAATTCACGGTTCTTGATGGCATATCCACCTGTTTCCTGATTTGGGTTGTTCCTTTGGTAATCAAGAGTCCACTTTTCATATGTACAATCTACGAAATTATAGTAACCACCATGGAGTGAAAGCAGACCTTTCGCCACTCGTTCTTCCACCCATGGGTAAGTAAGCAAGTTCAACAATGAATTATTTATTGATTCCTGGAAAGTTGATTTACATTAACATTATCAGAAAATGACTAGATTTTGATGAAATGTCATCCTGAGGGTATGGGTGTATTATAAGAGAAATGCTAGAGCCACAAACAAACTTCCACAAAAAGTTTTACAAAATGATTTGTCATGTAACTTGTGGATACATGTAAGAGGAGAATTCAAAAGTAACTTTGAAAAGGCCACTAATTACATGCCAAGTCATTTTGTAAAACTTTTTGGGGAAGTTTGTTGGTGGTTCTAGCATTCCTCGTATTATAAAGACAAGCAAATGCAATAGAAGTCTGTACTTTGACTTTTGAAATACCCGAAAGTCAAACCTACTATATTCGAGGTAAAAAAACTAATACCAGTTTTTTTTATTAAACTTAACTTCAGCATCTTTCTAATGTAACCTTAAATATATAGTTTTATTTGCTTGAAAAAATTTATGGTCAGAACCTTGTTATTAATAAATAATAATTGGCAACTGGAATTTTAGTTTCGTTGACCACCAAAGTCGTAAGATGAGTTAGGTTGGTGAAAAAAAAAATCATCAGCACCTTTTCACAGTGTTTGCACTGCTGGTCAAAGCTGAGGTTAGAAGTGGTGGCCTTTGTGCTTGATCTTGCTGCCTTTCCTACCACGACCCAGTTCTTGATAAAGCTACTGAAAAGCAAACAGAGTTATGTAAAACCACGTGTCCAGTAAGTGATAAAAGCAAACAATAAATTGAAAAAAGTTGAGCATTAGAAAATGAGGAACATTGTGTCATTCAGACCTTGAATTATCTTCATCCTCCATGCTCATGAGAGCACGGATGCCACCACAACAGCTATGGCCAGTCACCAGTATATTTTCAACCTGCAATTATCATATAAAGTTAGATCACTGAATCACTGTCATTAAATGAAATTATGGTCCTAAGTTCACAGAAGCAAGCCAAGAGCATCAACTTAATGAAGACTCATCATAGAATTGAAAAGGTTAAGTCAAAACAGGATTCCACATAGGTTACAGATCGCTGAAAGTAATTTTCAGGGCACCTATACATTGAATCATTTTTGGCACATATTTCTTTTGTAGCTATGTTATAACCTTTGAATTGGTAAGCTTCATTTAAGTTCGAAGGTAACGAATGTGTTGTTTGGTGTCGAAAGTTTGTATTTCTTCTTTGGAAAAGAGTATATATTGTAATTCAAAAAGGGTCAAAATAAGCTTTCTTTTAGAACAAGCAGATTCCTTTTGAATTCACAAATAACGGAATACATATAGGTATGGTAACAACAACATCAGAAGGTATTCTTACTTGAAGAGCATTCACTGAAAATTCAAGTGCAGCATTTGTTTCACAAGGTCCATTCTGCAAATGTAATCAGAAATAACGCAAAAGGTTCATATTAGTACACGGCGCTCAAAACAAATTCATATGGATACATAACAGCACAAACACACTCAAAATTAGGTCAATGAACAGGACTGGAAATAAATGTTGTCACCGAGCAGGCGAGCATTATACCTCAAATGGTGGAACAAGGTTGGCAATATTACGGACCACAAAAGCTTCACCAGGTTGAAATCCTAAGATATAAGAGGGGCAAACTCTTGAATCTGCACAAGAAATCACCATGAACTGTTCTTACAATGGTCAGTCGGCAATATAGCTAGATAATGTGTTGACAAATAACAAAAAATTGTAGATATTTATGATAGAATTAATCAATATAAATAAATACCTTTGGGGATTGTGCTTCAGCAAGTTCTTTATAGCAATCCAAGTTTTCCCTGTTAAAAAAATGATTTCTCAAAATAAGTGGAAACAGTAGACTCCACACACACAAAAGAAAGGTGAAAATTTTGGGCACTTACAAGTACTTTTCTTTTTTAAAACTAAGGAATCTATTCTTCATCTCAGTGAATGAATCAGTGCCATCAGCGGATTTCTTTATGAGCATTGGGGTATTCTCTGTAACTTCTTGAACAAGACCTACCCCCTCTGTTACGGCTTTCAATTTCAAAGCCATATTGCTCCTGTATATGTGTGAGCGGAATAATTTTAGAAAGATAAAAAAAATCTTAGTAAAGTGAAGCATGAGTTAGCCCTTAACATAAACCAAAATAAAAACATGCTTATCTCTTGGGTTCAATCCCGAAGGTAGCATTGGTGTCTGTAATCTTAAAAATATGTCTTTCCTAGAAATAAATCATCAAACGACATGAGAAACGTGGAACATATGAACCAAAGGCATACGCAAATTATATCTATTTAAGCTATTCGTTAAGAAACAGATCTAGAGTCTGCACAAAGTTATGATCATGATGATGAGTATACGGTTACAATATATTATACACCTATCTAAAATAAATAACATTTTCATATTAAGTCTAATGGGGGAGAGATGAAAACCAACTCCAGATTTAAAGACCAGATCATGCTCTGACTTTCTGAGATGAAGATCCAAGAAAATGGATTAATTTTTATGCCAACTAACATGAACAAAAAAGGAGTCAACTTCCTTAAGCCTTCATATGAAGATCACATCAAGCATCGGTTGATTAAATCGGCTAGTTTACAGATCTTGGAAAAGGCCATTATTATGGTCATGTCCTAATAGAAAAACTGATAAACATTATATTAACATGATCACTGTATTGATGAGCATTATACTAAGAGGGTGTTTGGGATTGCCTATTTTTGTTTATGCTTCTACTTTTAAATAAACGCTTATAAGCTGATTTAAATTAACACTTCAGAAATAGTGTTAGGATTTGCTTATTATGTAAAAAACTTGCAATATGACCAAAAAACAAATAATTTTTTAGAAATTTTAGTTTGATCCGTTTCTTATTGGCTTTTAGGTTAGATATGACGATAAAAGAACAAAATATAGTTTCATCTCAAATAAGCACTTTGAAATAACCATGTCTCAACGTGCTTACTGGAACTCTTATATTGCCCCAAAATAAGCAACTGATCCAAACTCTCAAAACTGCTTATCTTATTAAAATAAGCAATCCCAAACACCCCCTAAGCATCATCATCCATTAAGTTAAGTGGTTTCAAAAACTCAAAAGTATGTCACAGAAGTAGAGATCTGATGCAAAACTGTCATCCGGGCTCCTCACTAGTTCATAAGTGTTTGTTTCGGCTTATATAGCCGGCTTATAGCTTATTTAGTTTTGGGCTTATGTTCATAAGCTCATTTTTTGTGGAATATATTGAAACTTCCCGGCTTATATAAGTTTATTACAGTATAACATAATAAACTTATAGAAGCCGAAAAGATTCAAAATAAGCCACAAAAAATGAGCTTATGAAACATAAGCACAAAACCAAATAAGCCGAAACAAAATTATAAAAAACACGAATCAAATATCACTCATTTACGATACTACTCACCATCTTACACAACAACATTATATCATTTACCAAACCCCGTAAAATCCAAAAAAGGCCGAAAACTTTACACAAAACTTACTTAGAAGAATTGAAAAAGCCCAACTGGGTCTGCTCAATTTCCAAACCCCTTAACTTAGACCCAAAAACCTGCACAAAAAAAAAGAAAAAAAAACAATCAATCAAACAGTTTATCTACACCCCACAAAAGCACAGAAACACTTACAGTGGATATCGAACCAGCCGGTTTCGAAAGAGGTTCTGATTTGTTGTAAAGAGATGATCCAAGAATTGACTGCGCCATATATATTTGAAAGAAAATTAATGGGTTTGTTTTGTTCCTTAAAAGAAATTAGACAGTTAGTTATATAAATAGGAAGTATACCAGGTAGGGGTGATGGTGGGTTAATGTTTTGATTCCAAGAAAGACGGAGATATCGATGTAAGTGAAATTAGGAAAAGCTGTCTGTTTTGTCAGCCCAGCTAACTATTTGACACTTGTATAATGTAAGCGATTATTACCAGATTTACATCTGTTTTTTATGTTGTGTGTCACATGATTTCCGTTTTGGGACATTATTTTCTAGGGTGCTACTATTGGTACATCTCTAGCCCACAAAAAGTACGAATGTTTCGTACTTTTTGGTCTTTTTGTCCTCTCTTTTACAGTGCAACGCAGTTTTTTATAGTTTCTGTTCCGTAATTTTTGACAGTTTCATACTTTTGACTTGTTAAACTTTATAATTTTCGTTCCGCATTCTGCGTTTCACTGTTTTATAATATAAACAAAATTATAAAAATAATAAAAAAAATAAAATACATAAAAAAACCGAAAAAATCAGGGGGGGTACAAACGGCTTTTACAAACGGCTTTTCAGGGGGTACAAATAACATGAGCCATTTGTCTTAAACCAGGTATAACGTGACTATAAATTTTTTTTTAGATATATTTGTCATGTAAATATTGTGAGATCATTAAAAAGTTTTGTTCTAAAAAAATCTGATTCTAACGATGATATATACAACTCAAAAAAATGACAAGTAAAATAAATATTTAGACAATTAAACATAGGCTCCGGTTCCGTTGAGAATGTTTTTATTTTGAGAAGATTGAGAAATCTACGTTTGAGCAAATTAATTCATATTTTTTGATTTGATTCACAAGTAAAGATCATTTAATAGTGAATCAAAGCTATAAATCACAAATTTGATTCACAAATCATTGCTAAAATCGAGTTATGGTAATGATTCCTTAAATTTGTATAGAAGATTCAGTATTTTACTTATATTGCAAAAACGAGAGATTTTTTAACATTGATTCGAATTTTTTTACACATTTTGAATTATAATCACATTAAAATGAGTTTTACGCTTGAAAAACTTGAATCAAAGTTAAAAATCTATCATTTTTGAAAACCTTCTTAATTTTCTCAAAATAAAAACATTCTCAATCGAACCGGATTCATTAAACCTAAATATTATCATAATCTTAGCTTCACATCAACATTTTAGCTTATTTCATCTAAGCAATCACGAAACATTCATACTAGTGATCAATACATTATAAATTAACCACAGTACGCTACCTTACGACACACTCAAACACAACCAACAAATTTTCTTCTAGTCAAGAATGGGGAGTCGTATTGTTGTTTTTATGTATTATTGCATGGTTCCATGTGTGAACCATGGTTTCACTCAGAGGAGTTTCGAAAGGGTGTGCAATAGGTATCGTCGCACAGTGCTTCTATTTAAAAGGGGTCATATTTTTATTGGTTAATATAAATACGTATAATATTAAACATATATGAGCATATAATTCAAGCTTATACGCAATTTCTTTTTAGTTTACGGCCGTAATAGGGCATCTTGGTTGTTATTTCTTAGAGAACCGAAAAATCACGGGACGGCCCTAACTTCCACTACAGATAGTCTTATTAGTGTTAACATCCTTTTACGTATTATGTATTTATCGTTTACGAATCTATAAAAAAACACCCACTATTTCCGTCTTAAATTAATAATTTGTATTATTGCTATAAGTTGTTACAAAAATACAAATTGGTTGTCTAGTACGTATTTAATATTATCAGAATGTCGCTAACTGAAAATATAAAACTCAGACATAACTTTAAGTAATTAGTATTTTTTTAGTTAATGTTAAATTGCTATTTTGCATAAAGTAATTGTAATAATTATCTTCTTTTTTCTTAAGCTGAATGGGATAGATAGAAGAAATATTCTCTTTTAATAATTGCAAATAACTTTATTCTTTAAATTGTTCGTTGGTACTTGGTCAGTTAGTTGGTACTTGAGTCAGAAATGAAGCATGAGTTGAGTCAAAAAAACGTACGAAGTACTTGCTTTAAATTTTAGAGATTATATTAATATACCGGTCCCTAAAATGTGTATTTTTTCTAAATAAAAAAACTTTTAAGTAGTCTAAATTGATATATTGACACGTGTCATTTGATTGTACTTTTTGTGTAAGTAGCTTTTTAGTACATTTTTTATAAATGTTTTTAGGCGACATATAAAATGTATTTTGGACGACTTTTTTTTGTCTTTTACTGAAAAAATAAATATACTTTTTCAATAAAAGTCGCCCAAAAACATTTCTGAAAATGGTGTCCAAAAGCTACTTACACAAAAAGTACAGTTTTTTTAAACGACTTGAGCGACTGAGCTATTTTGAGAAATCAAGTTTTTTTGTTTTAAAAAAGGTATACACTTTGAGCAACAGGTCTATTTAGAGAATTTTCTCTTTTCTAAAA
>BQNB010136812.1:0-17947 GCA_026074375.1 Tanacetum coccineum
AGTTTTCTATGGATGGATATCTAAATGTCCGGACCTCCTTTTATAGTATAAGGAGTCTTAGTCTTACAAGGAAACTAATAAAGATAATTAATAAGTAAATCATTCCAATACTTATCTTTATCTTTGACCATATCTTCATCTTTATCTTCATGCGCTCCACCAGCTTGAAGATTTCTTTTATTACAATTTTAGTCCTTTTGTTTCATTCTTATATTTATTTTGTCTCATCAAATCTGGAATCCCAACAATCTTCCCCTATTTGATGATGACAAAACAAACAAAGTCTCGTACGAACTTTATCATAAAGCCAAAGCTTCCCCTGAAGTTGAGATGTAATCATCTCCCTGAATGAAACAAAATCAAGATCTCCTTGAACATGCCACCACACATAAATAAGCTGCAAATCAATAAACCTGTAATCTTCTTCCCCTTTTTGTAATCATCTAATAGGGGTCTTTTGTAGAAATGCAACTTGTAAACACTTCCCCTCCAGTGGTTCATGTAGATGGTTAAATATTTATTCAATAAGCTTCCCCTGAAACTAATATGTTTACCATCTCTTGAATCTCGAGCTTTGTAGGCTTTATGTAGTGATCACTGATGAAGAAAACCAAGTATAACGAATTTGATAAAGAAGTTGAATCTCCCAAACTTGTGACTTATGTCTTGTTTATCCACGTGACGTCAAACTCATACTGCAAAGCATAAAAGTATAAGTAGACCGCAACCTCTTGAAAGAATCCTCAACTAGATGAGACACTGAGCACTACAACGTAACTTCTTTAAGTGATAGCGAATGTGAGCATTGAGCATCATAAGAAAAATCACACACTGCTCGATTCTTCAAGTCTTCGTCAACACCATATAAAATGAACAAGTTATCTTTAAAGTGTAACACCCACTTTAAGATATGATAAGAACACGCATCTGAAAAACTCAACTACAACATCAAATAAGTGATAATCAATCGTCTTTGTAATCACATCTTCAATAAATCCCAAAATAATAGCCATATAACCAATAAGAATAAACTGTTGTGAAAGAACAGTTCTATCCGAGATCCAAACCATGTGTGTTGTCCGATAATGGACAAAGCTAGCAGCATAAAATCATTAAGCCCGAGTAGTAGTAAAAACTCACTGCTTTTTAATGCTAGCAGTACTAAATTCACAAACCTGGCAGCACTAACCTGTGCTTGATACCTTAGCAGTATTAATAAAATACACAAGCAGCACTAATATAAACCAGCTGGCATCATAAACATAATATTGCTTTAAACCTGCACTTCCATATCTGTCCAAGAACATATCTTTCGTTTTTCACATTCAAATCTTGTACACCTCAGCACTAATGCAAAAGGACAGTAGTAAATATATTCTGGCATGTAACGAGTAGCACTTACCTTCTTTTGAATATTCCTTGATAGTAGTAAGCGTCTGGAAGTATAAACACTTGGCAGTAGTAATATGAACCGAGCAGTACAAACTGCTTACCCTAGCAGTACACACTCTTCTCGGCAGTATTAACACAAGTATTTGTACTTGGCAGCATTAATAATTACTCGTGGCAGCAGAAGTATATAACCAATATAAACCAAGCAGCGTTAATCATTCATGTGTCATCTTTGGCAGTACATTATAACGATCATGGATGTTAGGATTTTATAGCAATCAAAACTAAAACCTTAACCTGCTGCTATCACGAAACCAAACAACAACATTAACAACATCACTCGCAGCCGGCTGCTTCTTTGTTAAATAAAACCAAAAAATACACACCAAAACCTTGAGATCCTAGATCAAGAGCCACCAGGCTCTGATACCAATTAATAAGATCGTTTAGCCCATCTAGGATGATAATAACAATGATTGATAACACGCAGCGGAATAATAAAGAACACAATCAAAGTTATCACAAGGTTTTCTTTATTGAACGTTTCCCTATTACCCCAACTATAACTTAGGGCTACACCAACTAAATATGGTGTACTATTCGACTTTAATCAGTCGACTATGCTATGTAACTATCTAGACTCTCATTGGGAGAGCTCTAGTTTTCTATGGATGGATATCTAAATGTCCGGACCTCCTTTTATAGTATAAGGAGTCTTAGGCTTACAAGGAAACTAATAAAGATAATTAATAAGTAAATCATTCCAATACTTATCTTTATCTTTGACCATATCTTCATCTTTATCTTCATGCGCTCCACCAGCTTGAAGATTTCTTTTATTACAATTTTAGTCCTTTTGTTTCATTCTTATATTTATTTTGTCTCATCAAATCTGGAATCCCAACAGGAGCGATTTAAAGAACTCTTGATGAAGTGTCCTCAACACTATTTAATAGAAATGCAAGAGGTAGTCTTGTTCTATAATGGATTGGATGTTCCAACTAGACAAATTCTTGATTCAAAAGGAGCCATACCATCAAAGACTGTTGTTGATGCGAAAGTAGCCATCCAAGAAATGGCTGAATACTCTCAAAAATGGCACAATGGAACATCAAGTACTAGAAGTACTAAAACTTCTGACGGATTAGCAGCAATACAAGCACAACTCAACAATCTTGGAAGAGAAATCAAGAAAGTGAATGAAAAAGTTTATGTTGCTCAAGTAGGATGTGAACAATGTAAAGGTCCCCATTACACCAAAGATTGTCCACTCAAGGAAGAAGGGAAAACCCTCGAAGAAGCTTACTACACTCAATTTGGTGCACCTTTTCAAGGAGGGGGATATAGAGCAGCAGCTCCGGGATTCTATCAAAGGAACAACGCGAATCCTTCGTACCAAGAACGAAGGCAATCTATGGAAGATACCCTGAGAAAGTTTATGAGTGAATCGGCAAAAAGACATGAGGAGAACTTCAATTTGATCAAAGAAATCCGAGCTCTGACGGATGCTGCCATAAGGAACCAATGAGCATCAATTAAAACTTTGGAGATCCAAATCGGGCAAATGAGCAAGGTACTACAAGAAAGAGGATTTGGAAGTTTACCAAGCTCAACTGAAACTAACTCAAGAGACCATGTCAAGTCGATCTCAACTATTGTTAAAGCTGATTCATACTCGATACGCCGTATGGGATCCTCCCAATATGTCGTATCCACTGGACAGAACCGTACACTGATGTACGAGACAAGACAAACGACAATCCTGTTTCTAAGTTGTTTGAACGATTGCTATTGTGATGAAAAGAAGGGATCATATGGACCACAATTCTCGGAAGCTTACTCTGAAGCTTCACATATCAATAATTCCATACCCAGAAAAAAGAAAGACCCAGGAGTTTCACTTTACCTTGCTTTATTAATAATGTTTGTTTTAATAATACCCTTGCTGACTTAGGAGCTAGCGTAAGTGTTATGCCTCTCTCGACCTACCTTAACTTAGGATTAGGCGAATTAGCTCACACTAAGTTGACAATTGAATTAACAGATAGGACTTTGAAATATCCAAAAGGAATTGCTGAAAACGTGCTAGTAGGTATTGGTAAATTTGTTTTCCCTGTAGATTTTATAATTCTTGATATGCCCGAGGATATCAAAGTGCCCTTGATCCTCGGAAGACCATTTTTGTCTACCGCCCATGCTAAGATTGATGTTTTCAAAAAGAAGATTACTTTGAGAGTTGGGGAAGAAAGAATAATTTTCAAAAGTGTTAAACCTGCTAGTAGTTTAATTAAGAGGGTCTACATGTTAGGTTTGAGAGAAAGAATGGAACTTGATTTAGAAGCTAGGCTAATGGGAGAGACTTTGGTGTTAAATAGATCATTAGACCCTTTCTTCGAGGATTACATAGAACTAAATGATCTTAATGTACCATTAGAGCTTAGGAGAGATCAAGTTGATGATTTAATGCCCACCATTGAGGAAGGTGAGGTAATTGAGGAATTTAGAGCTAGGAATGATGCTAGAATGGTTAGCAAATTTTTTAGATATCCTAGTAATTGCGTACATGATAAGAAGATCCGTATTGATTCTGCCTACACTACAAGAAAATGAAGCTATTGCAACATTTTAGAAGCAACACTTTTGAAGATTGTTGCCTTATAGACTTTAATAATAATAAAGCAACATTTTAGTAAATAAGTGTTGCATTTAAGGATCTAACGCAACATTATTTTCTAAGTGTCGCATTTTTTATTGTAAAATACAACACTTTATAAAAATGTTGCATTTTCTTAAAGGAAAAGTACAACACTTTGGTTTAAAGTGCTGCAAATCTTATTCAATCACGCAACATTGTAAAAAGTGTTG
Organism: Tanacetum coccineum; assembly: GCA_026074375.1. NCBI lineage: Eukaryota > Viridiplantae > Streptophyta > Magnoliopsida > Asterales > Asteraceae > Tanacetum > Tanacetum coccineum. Next base: position 4,258 of record BQNB010136812.1, read on the forward strand.
CACGAGATTTTGAAAAGTGTTGCATTTACATACGTTTTAGATCAAGGACACTAATTAAGATGCTTTACTTTTAAAGATTTTGATGAACATTTTCATTTATCACTAAATGAGATAAATTTTGATAAAGTTAGAAGTACCTAGCTAACTACATGTTATAAGAAACTGATGGTTTAGATTTTTTTAAGTTATGTGGTCACTTTGTGCATATACACATCCAAACACCCTTTTTATCATGCCTTAAGTTATTTTAAGTTGTATTTTTGTGGTGGTATATGAGAACGGGGAGTACGGGCTAAGCATCAGGTCCAACCCGAACTGAACCGGGCAGACCCGAATCGAACCGAAACTGAAATGTGTAGAAAAGCTAGATCGAAACCGAACCGAATTGGACTCTTGTCGGCTTAGGTTTTTCCAGTTTAGTTGGGTAGGTTTCAGGTTTAGACAACATGAACTGAAATGCAAAAAAAATTAGAGGGAAAGTGCAGCATTTTTTTTCCTTCAAATTATGCAGCAGCACAATGGCTAAAATGCATACACTAGCAATAAAATGCAAAGCATAAGTTCCATAGCAATCAGTAGCTACTACTGAGAAAATGAATAGCCAAAATGCAAAACACAAGTTCCATAGTAATTACAAGTTTGATCCATAACAACAAAATGAGTACAGTAGCCAAAATGAAAATAAAGTAGAAGCGAATTGCCTCAAGTCATCAAGCATCATCATCACACTCCATCAATTGCATTTGTAGCTTCGACATTTTTTGCAATCCTGTGTCTTTTGAGAAGCAAGCACGAAACAACTCCTTTCTAGTTAGCTCATTTCGCGTTAAACATTCCTGTTCGAACAAAATATATAATCTCAATACATATGCATATTTTACATCAAGAGATGCACAATAAGATATAATTACCTTTAGTTCTCCACGCACCCTAGCATAACTTTTTTTTAGCTTTAACTTGCACCATCTTTTTTTTGCCCAATTGGCCTTAGCTTTTTCAGCTACTTCCTAAAGTAGAAAATAAATATTCATGAATAATAATCACTGTCGTGTTCCGCTTATAGAGAGTAAACTAAATTTTTTTAAAGGAATTTACAAGAGCACCTATTTTGCGCTTTTTGTTCTGAAATGAGACATTGAGGTCCCTATACAGCTCTATCTTCCTGACTTAATATTACAATTTAGAAACAACAACTCTATTGAAAACCTGTTAAATTGCATTCAACACATTATAGTCACTCCTACAAGTTGTACTTGTGCTAGCTTCAGGTAGTGTTCTGTACTAATTAAGGTGCGTAACGGTTATATAATCTGAAACATTGATAATCTATAACAGATACTAGCACACACTAAATTTGCTCAAGTAATCATGGCATAGATTGACTGTCATACTCATACATACACTAGTGAGGGAACTTGAGCATCTTATTTAAGGGGGCCAATATCATTGTAACGTGTAAGCCATCAATTAGCAGACATGTTCATTACTGACTAAATATACCAAATTACCAATATAAACTAAGTTCTTGAAGAATTAACAAACTCTCTTAAATCATTGATCAATTTACCAATGATTGTGGTGATTGAAACAGAGTTAAAGAAAATAATAGACCAAACACATATTGTAACCAAAGTTTTAACAAATTTTAATTCGAGTACCCAACACCTGGTAGATACGGAGAATACTAGCACGGTACCATTTTGGTGCTGTACCGGCACCGTTTCCATTGTACCGTATTTTTTCCCGACTTAAACTCAAAGTCCCGTTCCCGGAACCGTATCTTAAACCGGTACTGGTATAACGATGCTAAAAAGGGTAGAGAACCGTCTAACTTTTTAAAAAATATGTTCAAACCGAACTAGTGAAGAACATTTATGGCTGTGTTATGGGATTGAAGAATTTCTTGAAGTGCAAACCGAAAATTTATAGAAAGTAGGCTTTTGCTACATGAAGACCATTTCTCTGAACGAAAAAACTAAATTTTATAGCTCCACATGCTCATGAACAGCAAGGACTAATTTCATTACCAGAAACATGGACAGGGCTGAATGAAACAGGTAGAACACTGAACAGACCTCGGAAAACAGAAACAACGAATGTTGGTGTCATCAGTTTGAGAAGCACTAGCTCTTCTTTACTCAAAAAGCGACAATCCAACTTTACTCTGTATATATGTATATCTACTTTAGTCTAATGACTTTAACCAATAATTTATTACTCCAGCATGATGATACAAGAGTAGTCACCAAGAATCAAATATATATTTACCGAAAAGTAGTAATTAAGTCGTATGATCAGATATATATTTACTGAAAAGTAGTAATTAGTCATATGATTGTTTAGTGAACGTCGTAACTCAACATTTGCAAGGAAACTAATTATGTACACATATAAGAATTACTGCTATACATATTACTCATCAAAATCTGTTAAACATGAAAGAAACAAAACCAGTTTGACCCATCTTGCTTTTGTGCCAGCAGCATTTTAGGCAAAACATCCATTTCCCAGAAATTTGAAACCACAGTGTGTCAAAAAAAGGTTCCTGTAATACAAAAGGTTTTGGGAGGGTTTGATACGCGGGATTTTTTTGTGTAAAATGTTCTTGTGTGCATGAGAAACTGAATAAGAGTGTTTGGATCATGGGTTTATTTCAAAAAGCCAACCTTTTGTATTCCGGTACCGACTTCGGGAATTCTTGTTATAAACCATTGGTAGTCACGTCAAATTGTATGTTTCTCATTGACTTGATTATTAGTTAACATAAGTTTTTAGCAGTTTAAAACAAAAATCAGTAGGCCTAACTATTACTACTAATTTTAAGAATCATTAAACAACTTTAGAGTTAGTAGCAAAACTAGTATCAACTTATAGAAAATCATTTGTTCACATATATGTTTGAAAAGAAAGCAATGGAGTGGAGTAAAGGAAAGTGGCAAATACGGATTTTAAACACAAACAAGGTACAGTGGTGAACATACGCACAAGTAAGGATTATGTAGGCTTTTTCTCCATTATTTAAAATGAGTATTCCCATAAACATACCATTAATTCGCATACCTTTGAGTTTTCTTTATTCCATGCCTTAACGAGTTTATTCTAGTCACCGAGGCGAACTCGTTTTGGCTTGGAGTTGATTTGATCACGAAATAACAAAGATGGATCATAATAGTCTTTCTTGACTCTAGCCCTCCAACTCTTCACCTTATTCTCAAAAGAATTCAGAGTCCAATCATTAGAACCCAAGGGGAAGATCAAACCTATCCTTCAAAACAAAAGAAAAAAAATGTTATTATAAGTGGGAAACATACACTAGTTAGTTATATATGAATGTGTTTCTAACATACGTTTAAGATGTCTAGCAAAGTTTGTTTCTTGGCAATGCCAACTTTAGGCCATGGTTTGTGAAGCGGACAATACTTTTCGACATTACCAAAAGATAGATGAAACATAATAAAGTATTAAACATGCATTAAAAATGTTGCCTTGCACACTCAATAAGCCTTTTTTCATACTGTAGTGACAAATACACTACTACATTGCAAGTTCTACCTTAGTGACAACCTGAAGATAGAACATTATGGAGCTACTACTACATATACACTACTACGTCAGTTAAAGATTATTAGTACATATAAAACGGACAAGGGTTGGTATCGTTTGATTACACTAATGCGTTTAAGGGGTTTAAGTAAAAATTATATCACATGGCCTTTTTTATTTTTCAGAATTGACAAGATTTTTAGGTCGTTAGTTTCTCATTATCAACTAACTTTATAAATCTCCTATATCAGTATGTTTGTGCTAATTATAATGCACACAAATTCAATTAAAGTATAGCATTTCTTTGGTTACATAAGTTAAGACGAAATCAGTTGGCAACATCCATTGAATATGAAACGCAGACATAAATGTACACATATAATAGAATTTATAGCTAGTATTCCATTTAGACGTTTCATCGAACACTTGGCATTCACAGTTTGCAAATGTGTAACATATATAAAAAACTAATAGATCATAAGTAGCAAACAAAGGCAACCAATAAATGAAATTTACTTGACACAAAAAGGGTGAATGGAGAGATATATACCATGTTTGCTCTTAGGGGACTTCCTTGTTGTCGTTTTGTTCACTCAAAATTTGGCCGGCTATTATATATTGAGAAGAGCTCCACTAAACCACCCATAATAATCAAATCGCAAGTGATTGTAGTGGTGGTGACGTGGACAGAAGGGTGGTGATGTTGGGTTATCATGGTTTGGACGTTTGTAAGTGGTTGAGTATGGAGATGAAGAAACGTGGTATCAACTTTCAACTGTACGTGAATAATTGGCGGGGAAATTAGCGGGCTACGTAAACATGGGATTAAAAAAATTCTATTTGAAAATTTGTGCTGAAAATTCAACGACACTATAATTTTTATTATTTTTTTTAAACCACATTTTTTTGATAAAGATTGTAATTATCTAATCCTAACTATGTAAGAATATTTTTTATTTAATTTATAATTTTTCTCTTTAATTTTAACATGAGTGCTTGTAAGCAAACTTATGTTGTTGACTTCGTCTCAATTCCTCATATTGCTCGCACTTAGCTCGAGTGGAGTTTAGTATTGCACACGAAAATTCGATGATATTACTTTTCACATTACATGTAGGGCAAATAATATCTAAGTAAGATATAAATCCCGGTCACGTGATATCAAGGTCGTCCTTAAATTCTTTAAATTTTTTAAGACCCCGAACAGAATTACATTTCGAGAAGAAATATTATATATAAAGTGTCATCGTTTATAAGATAAAATTTAATTAGTTATCTAAACATTCATCATATTACATATTTAAGATATTTTCTCATCTAAATATTTTTTTTCTTGAAGGAAAATATGTCTACACATGCATATAATTGTTAACGGGACAAATTTTGAGGCCTCCAAAATTTTTGGGGACCTGTGCGGTCGCCCACCTTGCACACCCACCTGTGCGTCGCATTATCTTGGTTTTGCCACTCGCTTCGGTTTATCGTTAGCAAATTTTGACCTTTGTTGATAACAAGATTTTGAAGCCCGCGCGTTGCTGCGGAGCGTTTGTATGCGTTTGTATACGATAGTAGTAGCTATTTTAAAATATCGTATTTTTTCGAATCGAGATTTGCTTTTCTTTGCTAACTCGATATACTCATCCAATGGACTACAACTACCATGTATCAGATGTGAAATTAGTCATGCTTATGTTTGGAATTATAATAAAGACCACAATGAATTTAGTACAATTGAACTCAGCTTTGGAAATAATGATAATAAACATTGGATCAATTTGGCCTTCATGGTTTTGGAGTTCAAAACCAAAATTAACATGAGCTATACTGATCAGAAACCAAAAGGGTAACATAAACAGTAGTAGCAGCTACTTGTTGAATAATGATGCAAATAACGAAGTTTAAAAATATAATCGGCTTCTCTGTCGAGGGTAGTTTTGATGTGGTTGTCGTGTGTTTTCTCTTGAGTTCCCTTATCCACCTCTTCTTTTAAGCTTAAGATACTCTTGCCGGTTAATAGTTGCTTTTTCTCTTTCCTTTTCCGGATATCTTGTAAGTTGTGTTTTGCTCAGGTCTTGCACATATCTGCAAAACTTTACATAGTTAAACCAATGAATGCTATGTATTCAAATAGGTAGCAATTAATCACCGATTACTTATGATGATTGGGCTATTTTTAATCTCAAATATACAAACGGGACAAATGAGTTATATAACAAAATATTTACATAGAAAATGGGTAATATGACTGAGGTAAGTATAAACATCACATATCATGTGGAAAAGCAATACAATTGTAAAACTAGTAAATAACGAAGTTTAAACACATACTCGGTGTGTCATGTTTGGGACAACTACCTCTTGACAATCAACGACTAAGAGCACCTAAAATGGCTAGAAAATGATGGAACTCGAAACTTAACAAATCAATTTAATCTAAACAATGCCATGAAATCCAATCAAAACATAAACACATACGCAAAATACAATGTAGGTTTCTGATCTACTCCTAACAGTGCCATCGCCCTCTAGTTTACTAACCTAAAACATAAGACCAAGTCTAAACCGACATCAATTTTGCCCCCTGGAAAGATTCAAAGACTCAACTTGCTGCTTATAAAAATCAGCATGATCATGAAAAGAGGCCACGGGCACCGAATAATACGCATATAGAATGTTCAGATCTATTATGACATAGCCATGAGGCGCTCAATAAAAAGCAGTAAACAACTCACGTGAGTATTTAAACAATGAGTTGCTGACTGTAAGGGGCCGTTTTACTTGGCGAAAAATATCTCATTTTTCCAAGAAAATTTTCATGTGAAAAGGAAAATATTAAAAATCTGTTTAGTCGCATTTTTTTCAACATTTTTCAAAAAAAGTAGAATTCTCATTCTCACTTTTTTTCAACATTTTTCAAAAAAAATTAAAAAGCCCAATTTATCATTCTCACTTTTTTCTTTTTCATGTCTTCTCGATAAAAAGGAAAAAAATGTAACTCCAACTAAACAGATTTTCAAAAATCTCAACTCTTCTCTAAAGAAGCAAAACATTCTCTTCTCTAGGAAATTAGAAGCTGAAAAATAGGAAAAAATTTCACCAACTAAACGGCCCTGAGTTTTTTAAAATAGCATTTGGATCCAAATGTTTAAACAATGAGGCTTCTAAAGCAACTCACGTTTAAAAAACTTATGATCCAAATGATTAGTTGTTTACATAGCATTCGTCCTGCAAAAATATGTGAATTTTTTTGAAATTATACCAGGTTTTGTATTGCTACTGAGCCTGGAAATAGACCTCCAAGTATATTTTCTGTTCTTACTCCTTTTGCTTGTTTATTAAGTGTATTTCATGCTAATAGGTGAAATGGTTTCGACATTAGGTCTGATGTGTATATCTCTCTTTTTGGATGGTTAACTTTTTCTGTTTGACCGCAAGGTATTGCGGTGTTTCAAAAAAGATGGACATAATTGGAGAAAGAAAAAAGATGGGAAACCCGTTAAGGAAGCTCATGAAAGGCTGATAAGTCTTAAGCTAGATCTTTTTCCTACAGACAGACCCTAATTTCAACGCAAATACAAACACTATCACTTAATATCACCATAAACTAATCCAAACAGCCTTACGACATCCCTAATCCAAACAGCCCCTAATCCAAACAGCTTATGACAACAACTAATCCAAACAGCCTATAACAGCAACTAATCCAAACAGACCCTAATCCAAAGAGCTTATGACAGCAACTAATCCAAACAGCCTATAACAATAACTAATCCAAACAGCCCTTATGACAGCAACTAAGCAAATTAACTCAAACACGGTCTAAGTATACCCCTAATCCAAACAGATTTGATGGCACAATTTAGTTGTGTCAGTGTATCTTGTTAAAAAAGTATCTGATTAAGTAGATAGATAAACGAATATATAGAAAGGATACATATGAATGGTTAAGTAATGGTAACAAAACTATCCTATACTACTTATTCAGCACCAATCTCATCCCCCCAAACCCACCCATTTCATATCTCAAACGCACCCATTTTAGCACCCCAAACCCATCAGTTTCAGCCCCAATTTCAGCAAACAAAAACACCCATTTCAACCCGCATTACAACACCCAAACCCGTTCATTTCAGCCCCCACTACAACACCAAACACACCCATTTTAATTAGTTGAATACTTACATGTTTATGGTCAAAATTGGTAACGTAAATCTGAACACTTGAGGGGTGTTTGGAATTGCCTGCTCTCAGCTTAAACTTGGTATAATTCTTCTTTGGCTTGAAATTCAACAACCGCATCCTGTTGCCAACCCCTAAGACAGGCCCGAGCGCCTTCAACCGTGGTGGATGCAAACTGAAAATTATACCATGATATGACTTTATAAACATGATACTATAAATGATCAAGAAAAAGAGTATATATCTCAATGGTGTCGTAATGGAAAAAGATACAGCTAAATAGAAACTGACTAAACGGGTTAAAAGTAAGCAGAAACCTACTTTATTAGAACGTCTTCCACCTTCGTAAGTTTCCGATTCGGATCCATGACATCTTGAAGCCTGAAAAAGATTGTATTCGTGATAATTTTAGAGTAGATAGCCAAATGGTAAATCATACATTTATGCAGTTGACACACAGTACTTGAAACATATATGTGATGAATCATACATCACGATCATAAAATCTCACATCAAATAGATTATATATATGTGAGCACACATTATTACTCACCCATTCGGGGGTGAATTTAATTTTGCAGTCTGTAAAAAAGATTCATATCCACTCCATGTTTGTACACTATGTTTCTACATCGACCTAGTACACTATGATGAAAAGAAGGGAAGATGGCTGCGAACTATCCACTCCTGGCTGATCAAGAGCCATGTTAAGCGCTTGTCATGCTGCCAGGTTATATGACATTATAATACCCCGTTTTCGGGATTCGAACCTATGAAACATGGGAAAACCCGAACATCATATTCACAATTTAGGGAGTGTTTGGTATTTCATATTCAAACATCGCATATGTGTGTCACCATATTACGATGCCATACGTTGATTCTGATACTGTGTGGCTCTCATCTACCTTTGTACATATTTAGGCCTTCGAATTAAAACCATCTATATATGACATAATTATGTCTATAAGTGTTTTGCTGCCCGAAAAAAAATATTGCCATCACAACATGTTTCCAAGGAAAACGTATGATGACACAGACTGGCACTATAACTCTTCTTAATGAATAAATATAGTTTTTTAGAATTAAAAAATGAGAATGATAATTGTTTATAAAACCAAAAAAGAGGCTCAAACTCTACAGAAACCAAGTTGAATGTTTTGGCTAACTGAATAAAAAAATTGGGTAAAAAAGCATCTGTTTCATATGAGAAGAGGCGCTTTTTAAGAGCTTCCTACCTTGGATAGAATTTGGTCCGTAAGTGATTTGCTGCTTGAAATTGTTATTTCTAGAGTAATGTCGAGATTTTATTGTTTTAGATAATGAATACATAAAAAGTTCAAGGTTTCCGAGTGCTAAATATGATAATAAGGAAAACTAAATAAGTTAAACCAACCACTGATCCTGGACTGCATCATATGTCATAGTATCTGTTGTAGCCAGTTTAGTGTTTAGCATGCATATATGTAAACAAACGTTGCACAAAAACGATAATCATGAAGTATTACCTCTGTCCCATGCAAGTCATGATGAGTAGACACTTCGTGTGTATCTTTTGCCATTAATATTATTTTCGTTGCTTCGTACCCTTTTTGCGTCTTCTCTTTAGCTCACTCTATTGTCCAAATCTAGGAGATTCTATACTCTGCCGCTCTAGCTCTCGACTTATATACAGACCTGCAACGCTGTAAAACAACATCAACTCATTTATATCAACGAAGGGAGTAGTGTCATAACCTTGCATCGATATCTAAAAGGAAACATATTAATTTGAATTCAGAATTATGATGGCCAGTACTTTCAAATTATGCTTGTTCTTCCAATTTGAACTTTAAAAGTCAGAATTTGGCATTTCAAATCCTTATTGTGAAAATGAGTTTCCAGGTTCCAACCATATACTCAATTTCTAAAATCTATTACGGTCTGAGGTTTTCCATGGGACACTTTCTAGATAAGTTGACCCGCTCACAATCAAAATCCTTATTATAAAAATGAGTTTTCATGTTCCAACCATATACTGCAGTTTCATACGTATTCCGGTCTGAAATTTTCCATTATCACGACTAAAATATATTATGAAATAAAAAAAGGAGAGACAACCTCGTCTACCTGCACGGGTTATGCTGCTTAGGGGTCTCAAAGGTCTTGACAGGTTCTATACTTGCCTCCGAAAACTGCCATCAAACCGGAAACTCAATACGCAAACATCATCATCTTAAACCATCATTCCACAAATAATTATAGAAGCAGTAAGCAACCGTAGTTTTATTTTCTATGTATAAGAACTTATTCACCGATTATATTTGCATCTCCCCAAGAATCATTGATTCAACCTGATCAATTTAGGACAAAATATATATTCAAAATGCTAGCTATATCAAGTACATATTCTAAGGAATAAAGAAACTTTTGGATCAATCAGTTGTAATTATCATTTGGACAGTCTATTTTTGTTCTAAAGTAGGCGTGAAATTTCAATATTTTAGGCCAAACTTTAGCCAAATCTACGAATAATGGTACTCTTCTGTATACCGGGCAATTTGTGTGCTTGAAATTTGTTGCGGAATATAACAATATTTCTTCTGAGGTATGCAATTATCTATCGTTAGAACTAAAGACGGTCATTTTGACTCGTTTGTTAATTAGGTTATGTCTTATCTCGAACAGGTAACTTAAAAGATAAAATGAGAATCACTTATATGGGTTGGACAACTCAAAAGTCACCAAACGTGTATTTTTAAAGCATAAAACCTTTAAAGCTAATTCCATCAAAACCATGATATTACTGAAATTGAAGCCCATAAGGTCAAAAAAGCTAATCCAAACACGGTAGATAATATATTATGCAAGCAAAGCAAAAATTTGAAGTTAACTTACCTTTATAAACCCATAATAACCTGAAATAGCCACTCACTTCCTGTAAAAGCATAAAATATACACAATAAAAAAAGATTAAATCTTTATAACAATTAAAAAAGGGATTAAACCTTGAGATAAACTAATTCATTAGGGTGTATAACGTCCTTCTTGACCCCGCCGGAATCGTTGCTACACCACCGTCGCTAGCTCCGCCGCTTCTGCCTCCCGTTAGATCTAAGAGATCGGCCTTTCATAGTAGGTTGGATTTGATACAAATCCTGTAAAAACATAAGATATGAAACAAAAAAAAATATTGAATCTTTATAAAAAAGGACTAAAGCTTGAAATAAGAGACAATTAATTGCTTCGTTAGCGTGTATACTGTCATTCTTGACCCTGCCGGAACCCTCGTACACCGCTGCCACTAACTCTGCTGCCTCTGCCTGCCATCAGAACTACTGTTCATTATGATGTGTGTGTGTGTTTTTGTATTCCGTATGGATCAATTTGGTGATGGGAAGAAGCTTCAGTGAAAGAGATAATGAGAATGTTAAAATAATGGGGTGGTGAAATGCTTAGTGAGAATATTTTAAAAATAAAGTTACTGTTTATCTATAACCTATATAAAAGAAGCTTTTAATAAATTCATCTTGGCCCTAAATTTCTAAAAAATGCCACGTGTAAAACCACAAAATAATCAACGGGTGACATTTGACAGCCACTAATTGACAATTTAATTTTTTTTAAACCCATACAACCCTTTACCGCAGCATCTCCCCTTCAAACAAGTATTAACCCTATTTCTGTGAATCCATAACTCTAATCAAGTTCTTGAATCCATAACTCTAATCAAACAAACCAATATCAATTTATCATCGGATAAAATTCCTAACCCTAGACTGGTGAAGCAAGAACAACCCATAAATTTATGAAAACAAGATCTGTGAAGCAAGAAGAAACCTATGCAACACAAGATGACTATGATTATAGTCAATCTAAACAAACGATTCATTTTGAGGTTAGTGATGTTTGATTCACTTTTTATTTCAATTTTATTATGATACATTTAATTTACAGATGATTATATTAAACAGTTAATCAGATAAATTATAACCCGTAATAGGATACTCTTTGATATTGTATATATTATTGTTATTTAAGTAAATTCGATTTTTGATAAATGTTTTGTGTTTTGATTTCTAAAAAATAAATGTTTTCAATATACCATACATGGTTTCCATTGCCATCGTAGGCGATATACAACTGATTGCTAAAGGGCAAACACATTTGGAATTGTCGGTGCACAATACTTCAGAAGTGCCAGCATCCCTCATTGAAGACAAAAAATAAGTAATTATGTATTCCCGTTGCTGTTTACATAAAAAGTAACCACAAGACCGTTTAGGGATCTTGGTGGAAAGATAGCCAATGGGCTATATTTGTTATAAACTGTTTGTCAAAAGAAAGTAAGATAAAAAAGAAAATAATGCGCTTAAGTGTTACTTTATAAGCAACAAATTATGTAAACGAATCATAAGAATTCGTGATGTCACTTTGTTGTTTATTGCTTTATTTGTCGCTACATGTAGAAAGAACTAAATTTATTTGTCATACAGTTCTCAATTTCTATAACAGGACAAAGAAAGACCCAAAGAAGTGCATCTCTGGTCCTTTGCATCATGTGGTCCCCCCACGGCATAAACGTAACTGAGGTATATGATAATCCCTTATCTCATGCGAACATTGCTAATATCTGTAACTCAGTTATAAGCATATCTTATTGTTTTACCATCTTTGACATTCTGAGAGGTTCTAATACCACGAATCAGTCTTTTTGAGGTCTTATTTTTTAACTTTTTTTGTTGATACCATCTATGCATATTAACACACACACACAAAAGTAATTCTTGGTGTAATATTGGCCTGGCTCGATGATTCAGTTCAATTGACTGCAGTGTTATGCTTGCTTTCGGTATATTCCAACAGTTAATCAGATAAATTATAACCCGTAATAGGATACTCAAAAACCACAAACTTAACTTATCAGTTATCACTGCTACTTGAATTCACAATTTATGAAATTATCACTACCAGTTATTTTAATTCGTTACTTGAATCAACTTGTGAGATTTCATAGAGAAGCTGCAGCGTGGACCTGTTGGAGTTTGTTTGTCACATGCAAGTCCGGGGTACTTTCTTTCCAAAATAGTTTACCTTTTTACTTTATTTTCGCTAAGATTTTCAAATGCAGTGGTGAAGGGCCTGATACGGTATTGGAGGAGATAGTTGACGCCTTGTGTCAACACGTATCAGATGATTCTCCTATGGTCAGGCGTCTTTGTCTACGAGTAACTCGTGCAGGTCTTATATTATTTTACTTTTATAAGCTAATCATATTGTTCTACCATCTTTGACATTCTGAGTGGTTCTAATGCCACGAATCAGTCTTTTTGAGGTCTTATTTTTTAACGTGTTTTTGAAGATACCATCTATGCATATATTGGCGTGAACTTATATTTAACTGTGGTTTTGCATGATTCAGATGATTCTTGGTGTAATATTGGTCTGGCTCGCTGATTCAGATGATTCAGTTCAATTGACTGCAGTGTTATGCTTGCTTTTGGTATATTCCAAATAGGCTTTGTTTATATATTCATCAACCTTATGTTGCAATTTTGCATGAACTCATATTTAACTGTGACAGATCCTTGAGTCATCACCTAGTGCTATTTTTTTACTGTGTGCAGGTTCAACTACTATTTGTTACAAATGGATGAGCTGAAAATTAGGACATGTGTTTAGTGCAGAGGTACATGACAACGGCAACAGAAGAACTACTTGAAAATTATCAAACCCCAAACACCAACTTAAATGCCTTTCGAGAAAATGAAAAACAGGTACTTTTGGTACTCTTTTGCTTATACTTCATTTATGACTTTAACTCACCAAGCACTGGTATACTTTTTCCCTTTTTTAGATATCGGCCACCTCCTGGTAAAAGCTCACTATACATCAGGCCATTACTTATGGGGAGTGGAAGTGTACTATGTCTTGCACCAGCTCCAGCGAATACTTTTTTTATATATGTGTCTCCAGTTGGGAACTATTT
>BQNB010136813.1:0-15761 GCA_026074375.1 Tanacetum coccineum
ATATAGATATTTTCATTTTTAGAAAATATCTTTTTCATAATATCAAAATTTCTTTTTCATCTTTTTTCTCTCATCTCTCTCTCTTCTCTCTCTCTACATTACGATTCTCTCTCTCTCTCTTTTCTTGGATTCGTGTTGTGTGTTATGAAGTGAAGCATTAAACGGGAACCTACAGATCACCATGACGTAGTGAGGCATTTCATCGTTGGTGTGCTGCTCCATTATCTACTTTGTATCCACCGACTACATCAGAGTCATCATCAGGAGATTCATCAGAGAGACCCCTGCATTCATCTTCACATTCTGCTGGACCATCTCGCAAGAGATGTAGATCCCCGGTTGATTATGTACCATCATCTACACCAGTTATGGGATCATTAGCTCCTACCCGTGCTAATCTCTTACCACCTTGTAAGAGGTTTAAATATTCATATTCGTCTGAGGCTAGCATAGAGGAGGATACCGAGATTGATCCTATAGAGACTGAGATTGATATGGAGTTGGGTATTGGTGATGGGGATGATGTTAGAGGTCATATTGAGATTAACCCTAGGAATGTCAGGGATGACACCGAGGAGTATGAGGCTGACACCAGTGCTGGAGACACGGTTAAGGTAGGTATAAACCCGATGTCTGCACCGATAGTTGAGGTGGAGATTGTAGAGCCAGCTGGAGAGGATTCTTCTGATTTGTCTGGCACTAGGGATGGCATTGTTAGGTCATTCGAGGATATGCCGATTGACTTGAATGATGTTGTGCGTGACTTTTACCATCACATGTCTGAGGTTCGTATTGATAGGATTGTCGGGATTGAGACTGTTCAGAGACGGTTGGAGGCCGATCAGTTGATGGCTAGGGGACAGAGAGTTAGTATGATCGAGAGGATTGACAGCTTGAGGTTGGAGAACCTCAAGGTTCGTGCTATGTTGGATATCGAGAGGGATCGTGTGAACAGTCTTCGTCTTCACATGTCTCTTTCACAGGAGGAGTTTCGTCAGGTTCGTAGGGATCGCGATGATACTCGGGAGAGACTTAGGAGGTTGGAGTCATATGTTGAGAGACGTTTGGGTTTTCGCCCTTAGACTAGTAGTACCATGATCATGTAGGACACTAGACTGATGGTTAGGTCTAGATGTTAGCAGTAGAAATAATTGTGGATCATGTACCTATTTTGGATTTTGGTTGTAACCGAATTATGCTTTTATTCTTGAAATGAAAAGCTTGTTTTGATTCTCTCGCTTATTTATCTATATTGTTATTTATTCGTTCTGGCAATCGTGTTGTAATTATATTTTATTTCATAGCATGTATTAAATTATCGTTATCTAATAATCGTGTATTCGTTTCAAAATCTCACCATGGGTTGTGTCTTGTGATGTAGAACAATGACTAACACTCGTTCCGGTATGACCCCTGCCGCAATTGAAGAAATGATCAACCAACGTGTGGACGCAGCTCTAGAGGCTCGTCGGGTTAACCGAGATCTTGGACTCGGGAATGGGAATGACAATGGAGGAGGAGATGGTAATGGAAATGGTACTGGAAATGGAAACAATGGAGGCGACGACGGTGACGGTAATGAGAACCGTAATGTGAATGGAAGAGGCGATAGGCCTGGTGCTCGTGAATGTACTTACCAAGATTTCATGAAATGTCAACCACTGAGTTTTAAAGGAACAGAAGGAGTGGTTGGGTTGATAAGATGGAGTGAAAAGATGGAAACTGTGTTTCACATCAGCAACTGTCCGGAAAGATATCAGGTGAAGTATGCTACCTGCACTTTACTCGACAGTGCATTAACCTGGTGGAATTCTCACAAGAGAACCATCAGAACTGATGCTGCATACGCTTTATCATGGAGAGAGTTGTTGAAGCTGATGACTGAAGTGTACTGCCCGAGAAATGAGATCCAAAAGATGGAAACCGAGTTGTGGAATTTGTCGATGAAGAACAATGACATGGCTACTTAGACTTAAAGGTTCCAAGAACTTTCCATGATGTGTACAAAAATGGTCTCCGAGGAGGAAGATCGGGTGGATAAATTCATTGGAGGTCTTCCCGATAATATCCAAAGAAATGTGATTGCTGCAGAACCTACGAGACTACAAGATGCTGTTCGAATTGCCAACCACTTGATGGATAAAAAGTTGAAGGGCTATGCTGTAAAAAACGCAGAGACCAAGAGGAGACTGGAAAACAACTATAGAGGCAATCGAGGGCAACAACCACCCCACAAACGACAAAATACTAGAGGTCAGAATGTTACTAGAGCCTATACGGCTAATAACAATGAGAAGAATGGTTATGGAGGAACACTTCCTCTCTGCAATAGGTGTAAGCTACACCACAAAGGACAGTGTACTGCTAAGTGTCATAACTGTAAGAAGATTGGACATCTAGCCAGGGATTGCAGGTCTGTTGTGACTGTAACTACTTAAGGAAATCCAAGGCCGAATCAGGGAGTCGTTACATGTTTTGAATGTGGAGTACAAGGAAATTACCGAAAGGATTATCCCAAAGTCAATAACCAAAATCATGGGAACAAAGCAAGAGTTCCTGATGCAAGAGGCAAAGCATATATCCTAGGAGGAGGTGACGCTAACCTAGGTTCCAACACTGTCACGGGTATGTTCCTTCTCAATGATCATCACGCTTATATGTTATTTGATTCGGGTGTCGCTAGGAGTTTCGTATCAAATACTTTTAGTGCATTGCTAGATATCATTCCCTCTGCCTTAGACGTTAGCTACGCTGTCGAGCTAGCTGACAGAATGTTGGGAATAAATCTTCATCAAGAGTTAATACTGCCAAGGTATAACTAACAGTACTAATGGAGTTAGTACTGCCAGTACAAACTTAGTACTGTCAGTGTTAGTTAATACTGCTAGAAGAAAAGTTAATACTGCTGATGGTTAATGCTGCTGACTTGGAGATAAGGATGCAAAGAGATAAATATGGAATGTATATCTTTTATATTTTAGGAAGATTTGTATATGATTATAATTGTAATTGATCCTAAAAGTTCGATAGTTATCTTGTAAAGGACTCCTTGTGGTGTATAAAAGGAGATCCTAGGTTAAGGTTTTATATACGCTTAAGAGATAGAGATACATCTTAGAGAAAGAACGTATAGCTTCAAGGTTGTAACCCTAGTACTACAAGAGTACTCGTATTATTGATCAAATAATATTGAAGCATTTTGTTATTTATTCATTGTTCATTGTTGGTACTGTTTCATTGATAAATACCTCTAGAGTATCAAAGTGTAGATTCCGCATACACTTTGATATACAAACAAAGTCTCAACCATTGTTATTTTGGATTCATCCAAGGTAACATACACTTTACAAGGTAAAGAATCCATCAAGGCTTGGGATCAACACAGAAGAACTTCAGAAACCAGCACTGTGCTTAGAGACTATACATTAGGATTGTTAGGACATCTATTTAATATCGACATGATACCCATAGATTTGGGTAGTTTTGACATTATCGTCGGCATGGATTGGTTAGCAAAGAATCATGCAGTGATTGTCTATGACGAGAAGATAGTGCATATTCCTTACGAAAATGAAATTCTGATCGTCCAAGGAGACAAAAGTGAAAAGGAGAAGAAATCAACGTTGAGCATTATATCATGTGTAAAGGGACCAATAAAAGTATTAGGAGAAAGGTTGTCATCGATTTCATGGGCGAAAATAGTTTACGGTGAAGAAAAACAAAGACGAGTCAAAGGAGAAGCGACTCGAAGACGTGCCGACTGTACAGGACTTTCCAGAAGTCTTTCCTGAAGACTTACCTAGATTACCACCAATACGACAAGTTGAATTCCAAATCGACTTAGTCCCAGGTGCTGGACCTGTAGCTCGAGCCCCGTATAGATTAGCACCATCAGAAATGGAAGAATTGTCTACCAAACTACAAGAACTTTCTGACAAAGGATTTATAAGACCAAGTTCCTCACCCTGGGGAGCTCCGGTATTGTTTGTCAAAAAGAAAGACGGCTCTTTTCGGATGTGTATCGACTACCGTGAACTTAACAAGCTTACTGTAAAGAATCGATACCCACTTCCGAGAATCGACGACTTGTTTGATTAGCTGCAAGGATCAAGTGTGTACTCGAAGATCGACTTGTGGTCTGGTTATCACCAACTCAGAGTTCGTGACGAGGATATCCCAAAGACGGCGTTTAGGACCCGCTATGGTCATTACGAATTCCAAGTGATACCTTTCGGGTTGACTAACGCGTCGACAATGTTCATGGACTTGATGAACCGAGTATGCAGACCATAGTTAAATAAATTTGTGATCGTGTTCATCGATGATATCTTGATATAATCGAAGACCAAGGAAGAATATGATGCACATCTTAGACTAATTTTGGAGTTGCTCAAGAAGGAAGAATTGTACGCCAAGTTCTCGAAGTGAGAATTTTGGCTGTCGAAGGTACAATTTCTTAGACACGTGATTGATAGTGAAGGCATTCATGTTGATCTTGCGAAGATTGAGTCAATTAAGGATTGGGAATCATCCAAGACTCCAACAGAAATTCTCCAATTTCTAGGTCTTGCCGGTTACTACTGACGATTTATCGAAGGTTTCTTCAAGATTGCCAAGCCTATGACGAAGCTGACCCAGAAAAGTGTAAAGTTCAATTAGGGTGAAAAGGAGGAAACTACTTTCTAGACATTGAAGCAAAAGTTGTGTAGTGCACCAACTTTGGCATTGGCCGAAGGAAGTGAAAACTTCGTAGTATATTGTGATGCTTCTCACAAGAGATTAGGCGCAATGTTGATACAGAAGGAGAAAGTCATAGCTTATGCATCCCGCCAACTCAAAATCCATGAGAAGAACTACACGACACATGATTTAGAGTTGGGAGCTCTGGTGTTTGCTCTCAAGATGTGTAGGAATTACCTTTACGGCACGAAGTACATTATGTTCACTGACCATAAGAGTTTGCAACATATTCTAGATCAGAAGGAGTTGAACATGAGACAACGCAGGTGGTTAGAGCTGTTAAGTGACTATGACTGTGAGTTACTTTATCACCCGGGAAAGGCGAACATGGTAGATGATGCATTGAGCCGAAAGAGTAGACCTAAGCCACTACGAGTTCGAGCCTTGGTTATGAAAATTGGTTTAAACCTCCCTGTGCAGATCTTGAATGCTCAGGTTGAGGCAAGAAAGGAAAAGAATTATGAAACAGAAGATTTGAGTGGCATGATTAAGAATCTGGAGCCACGTGTAGACGAAACGTTGTGTTTGAAGACTAGAAGTTGAATACCATGTTTTGGTAACTTGAGAGCTTTGATTATGCACGAGTCGCATAAGTCAAAGTATTCGATCCACTCTAGATCAAACAAGATGTACCAGGATTTGAAGAAGCTATACTGGTGGCCCAACATGAAAGCATAAATTGCCACGTATGTCAGTAAATGCATAACTTTTGCAAAGGTTAAAGCTGAATACCAAAAACCATCTGGTTTGTTGGTTCAACCCATAATCCCAGTATGGAAATAGGAGAACATTACTATGGATTTCATTACTAAGTTACCTAAGACGACGTCTGGTCAAGATACAATTTGGGTAATTGTAGACCGACTCACAAAATCTGCCCATTTCTTACCAATGAAGGAAACTGACACAATGGATAAGTTGACAAGACAATAATTGAAGGAAGTAGTCTCGAGACATGGAGTACCAGTTTTGATTATTTCTGATTGAGACAGTAAGTTCACGTCTCATTTCTGGAAATCGTTGAACGAAGCCCTAGGTACTTAATTGGATATGAGTACGGCTTACCATCCATAAACAGATGGTCAA
Organism: Tanacetum coccineum; assembly: GCA_026074375.1. Lineage (NCBI taxonomy): Eukaryota > Viridiplantae > Streptophyta > Magnoliopsida > Asterales > Asteraceae > Tanacetum > Tanacetum coccineum. Next base: position 5,827 of record BQNB010136813.1, read on the forward strand.
AGTGAGAGGACCATCCAAATGTTAGAAGACATGCTACGGGCGTGTGTGATAGACTTTGAAAAGGGATGGGATAGACATCTACCATTGATAGAGTTCTCCTACAACAACAGCTATTATACGAGTATTAAAGCTGCACCTTTTAAGGCGTTGTATGGTCGCAAGTGTTGGTCACCTATCTGTTGGGCTGAGGTGGGAGACGCTCAACTTACTGGCCCGGAAATTGTTCGTGAAACAACAGAGAAGATCATCCAAATCAAGCATCGTCTACAAGCTTCACGTGATCGATAATGGAGCTACGTTGATAAGAGACGTAAGCCATTGGAGTTTCAAGTTGAGGATAAGGTTATGTTGAAAGTATCACCCTGGAAAGGAGTGATACGTTTTGGCAAACGGGGAAAGTTGAACCCTCGTTATATTGGACCTTTTAAGATTCTCACCAAAGTTGGTACGGTTGCATATCGACTTGAGTTACCCGAGAAACTGAGTCATGTTCATAGTACTTGTCATGTCTCAAACCTTAAGAAGTGCTTATCCAACGAACCGCTCGCTATTCCGTTGGACGAAATCCACGTCGATGACAAGCTTAATTTCATTGAAGAACCGATTGAAATTATAGACCGTGAAGTTAAACATTTGAAGCAAAGTCACATTCCAATCTTGAAGGTCCGTTGGAATTCAAAAAGTGGTCCTGAGTATACTTGGGAGCGCGAAGACCAAATGCAGAAAAAGTACCCTCATCTTTTCGCTAACCCTGAATCCGTGTCTCAAGCTACGTCCTAAGCTTTAAGGATAAAGCTCTTCTAACGAGAAAAGGATGTCACACCCCGTAAGTTTCAGGTCAACATTTTAAACTTTCCAATTATTATCTTTGACTTTTTCATGTTACGTTTGAATCTGACAGTTTACCGAGAAATTAAACCGCGTAAATCTGAAAAACGTCATCGGGCGCGTCCCGTCATCGGTTATTAATAAATTTAGGTCTTATATGAGATATTTTAACTTTTCTAAGTGATTCATGATTTTTAATCACTTCCAATATTAATTTTGGGCTTTTTCTTCTTTAATTTAGGGTTTTTGGACCAAACGGAACCCCGAAAACCAGCAACTATTCATGTAAACTCGCGTTACCCATCCGATCACGCTTTGGAATGTTAAAATTTTCGTTCACTCCTTTTTTTTTTGACATGTTGGACGCTAAACCTAACAATGTCACCATGCATCCTAAATTAAATAAATGGTATCTTATTTTGAAACATGCACCCATGTGTGTATGCAAGTATAGAAAGTAACACATGAGAGTGTCACTCTCATGTGTAGACATCCCATGCAACCTTCACATGTGAGCCCTTACACATTTGACTTCATTTGACCAACCTTGCACTTGATACTTGAACCAAAGACTAAATGCTAGGACCATGTTACAAAAAAATTCAAAACCCTCACCCTGTGGATTGCCTATGCCGAACTAACAAACACACACTGGTTACTTTACTTGGACTCATACTTACCCTAAAACCCTAAATTTCATCTTATAAATACATCTCATATCACAACATTAGGTTATCATCTCATTTCAAAGCCAACAACAAAAATCTCTTATCTCCCTCTCTTCTTGCTAACCCACGACACAAACACCCTCTTTAGGGCTTTCATTTTCTTTGATCCTCTTCAAGATCCAAACATTCTAAGTTCATTTCCATGGGTTTCTAAGGGTAATCCAACGTATAGGTTGGTTGTATTTCCAAGGTTTTCTCAAGATTTATAAATTAGGGTCTCTAATTTTATAGTGGGTTTTATAGATCTACGTCAATTAGGTATTGTTCTTGTGATTATCTACTTATTTTTATTCTTGTAAGCATTCTTGACCCATCTCTTGTTTCATTTCCTTTATTCTTATGAATATTGTTCAAGTTTAAGAATCCATGTGTTTGTGTTACTTTTCTAAAAAGAAATGACAAAATATCTTGACAACTTTTATAAAAATGGAAGTATTATGTTTGTTGTTTTATAAGTTATGGTGAGATGAGTTGAAAAGTGTGTTGCAACAATAGATATGATGAGGTTAGGTTACATTTAGGTGTGGTTTTGTTGTGGATTAGTTGTGAACAGAGATTAGGCTAGACTAGGCACTATTGCGAAGTTTGGGTGGATTTTGGTTGCGTTTTTAACAAAAAGTGCTTGTTGTCCCGAAAAAACTGTTTTGAGGTTATTGAACGACTAAAAATGTTTTCATTAGGCGTAAAAGTAGTTTTTGAAGAGCTTGTTTCGAGTAGATAGTTTTTCACATATCGCACTTTAAAATCGGACTTAAAACGACCAAGTTATAGCCAAATTGAAACTTGAAAACATTTTCCGGGCAAAACCCAAATGAATAGTGTGCTGCTGTTGAAATAGTCAAAGAGCGTTTTCGACTACTTTCGGACATTTTTTGACTCTTTAAAACTCTCGCAGAAAGCATTAGTAAACACATAGTATTATAGTATTAGCATCATTTGAAGACGTCATTAACATATTTTAGGAAAAACGATAAAGTTAATAAAAATAGTTAGTTTGGTAAAACTTAGCGGATCGGACTTGGAAGTTAAGCGATTATGGTTAGTTAGCGCATTTTGAAAATATAGAAACTTAACAAATATAGGGGCACGTTATTAACGTCTTGAAAACTAAAAACTTCCTAAAATTGAAACTTTCTAAAAGTAGTAGTAATTGGATAAACGCCAAGACTTAACGAAAAACTCTATAATTTTATTTAGTCATACTTTATTAAACAAACTAAAGCACAAACGCATATGGATGTCTTTTTTCTTGAAAGCATATCGTACAAGTTTCGGTTATCTTTTGTTTTCCTAAGACGCGTCGTTTTATTAGGTCGCGTGTAGGATCTTCGCTTTATAATCTTCCCAGTTGATTATCGATTCACACTTGCTTAAGTGAGTTCATAGCCATGTTTTTTTCCGATTTACAAATGCTTTATACTTTGGGGTAGAAATATATGTTTGCTTTTCAAATTAGACACAAGTTTTAACATGAGTTTTACAGGTTGTATGTGGTAGTGCTAAGTGGCGGACAAACCACGATTGCGCGTGAACTATCATGAACGTTAGGCAACAGATGGCCAATTGGATTGGTTAAGTGAGCGCGAATGCGTAAATAGATCTATTGGGACTAATTATCCCTATCTGCTTTGGTTCCACTTAACGAAGAACAAACGGATATATGTCATGTCGATGTGCGTTGTGGTGGTCTTTGGTTTGGCACACCAGTTAGGGCAGGAATACTATGTGGCATGATATGATATGCCCTGTTGTTATTAGCATCGGTGTCATGAGCTTAGCGTAACAGTAAATACTTTTTATGTGATGTTGTATCTGTTATAGTAGTCGCATACGTTTTGAAATCTTGTGGTCCACTCTTGTACTAACTTAAACCTATGAAATCACCAACATTATGTTGACGTTTTAAACATGTTTTCTTAGGTGCTTAGCTTGGCTTGATTCTTGATGCTAAATGGAGTCTATGTGCTATGTGACTTTGCCAATTTCAAGACTTATCTATTTATATACTCGTTGTCATTGTCAAACTTTATTATGCTTCAGCTACATTTAACTTTCATAGGATCGGTTGTAAAACTTAATTAAATTTTCTTTTATGCAACGAGTATACTTTTTTCAAACGTCCATGATTAGTGGTCGTTCTTTATTGCTTTGTGTTCGAATTGTTATGATGTCACGCCCTTGGACACGTATTCCGTCCAGGCCTCGTCTGGGGGTGTGATAGATCAGCGTGGGTTGCAGGGTGTGGTTGTGGGATAAGGTCACCAGGGGCGCGGATGAGTGGATTCGTGTTCTCCATTGCTGAAAAACAGAAAAGTCAATGAAAATTACAAAACAAATAACACAAATAAGGGGGATAGACTACAAGAAAGCTACTTTTACTAAACTACAAATAGATGGTCTCACTTGATAGGAATCGAGTTAGTAGACCTAAGCTAGTGGGACACTAAACCTAACTATTCCCCGGCAACGGCACAAAAAAACTAGATGTGCGGGGTACAACACCGATGTTTTACAACCCCCAGGCAGTGTACCTGATCGTTGCAGTGTAGTATAGGCAAGGACTCAGCGTTGTTATTGTTCTCTTGGGGAATAGTGTGGGAGGTTCGTGTCGCACGTACAAAAGTCTAGAGGTGGGAAGGAAGATTCTTTTTTTTTATTTTTATGTTTTATAAAAGTAATAAAATAAAATGATAGTGGGGTGGTTAGATAAACTAAAACTTAAATTAAACAAAATAAACTAATAATTAAACTAACTAGAGATGCGTATGATGAGTAAAGCGTGTCTACCTAATCATGCACTACTCCTTACAATGATCCTCTTGTTTTCATGTTGCCCGTCACACCTTGTTGATTAAATATGTAAGTGTTTCCGTTTGTATTAACTATACGTCATATGCAAACAATTAAACCTAGCATAGTGGTATGGGACATTTACTAGATAGACTCCTACACATGTGCATTAAAAAACACTTAAATGTATCCGCCTAATTGAACCAGAGAGCTACACTACGGTCGAGGTTGAGCCCAAATACGACCAGATAGCATAGAATCATGGGTGAGGCATTATTTATCACTCAAGTTTCCCTAGACATATCAACAATTAGGATTTGAAGATCTAGTCTGGTTTTCTAGAGCCTAACGTGCATGCAACCAATCAAGAAGCAACAATCAAACAAGACTCACATCATAAGTTTCATGCAATCATAAATAAACACTGAATTAAATGAGCCGGGCATAGCAAAAGAGAGACAAGAACAATCAATCAAACAAAACATATACATAATGTAAGATAGATTAAATAAACATTGGTCTTCAATTGATGTAGATGATTTCAAAGGGTGTATTAGGGTTGTAAGAAACCTAAAGACAACCTTAATGGCTGCACAATTCGTCACTATAAAAACCATAATTTTATGTGTAATTTTCGTCTCTCATTTTTAGGGTAAAATACATGAGTATATATAGGCAACAGGCCCAGACAGCGTATGGCCATCGAATCTTCTTAGGGTTTCTTGGCCAAAATAATCCAGACGGCGTCAATAGTTCTTGGACGACGTCTTCATCAAATTCCAGACGGCGTCTAGGCTTTTCTAGATGGCGTCTATGGCTACTGTTTAGCTGGTCTTGGTTGTCTTTAAGAAATTTATGTCTTCAGTTCCCGCTCCAGTCCGACACTTCTTCCATTGAGTTATGAAATCCCCGTAATACTTCCATAAACATCTACCAGTTTGGCTCCAATCTTCCAAATTCGATAACAAAAAAAGAAAAGTTAGGGCGTTTTTTAGGCACATTAGGTTTATTATGGGTTGAATTTGAACCCCGAAATAGACTTATAAATGACTCCTAATCTAATTTATAACGTAGCAATAAGGTTATCACAACTATCTTAATAGGATTACTCAGCTGGTAAAAACTAGATATCCCTCGCTCCAAGTAGTTCTATGATCCTACTTAACCAAACTATCTACGATCGATCACGGTACTCGTACCGTTAAAGTGTGTTTAGAGTAAATGGAGGGGGGGGAGTCGGGGTTGGAGGGTTTGTGGTTTAAATGGGGTGTGGTGATAGTTTATTTTGGTTGATTAATCTTTGTAATAATTATTAACCTACCAAACGAATGTCATCCAATTTTGTGCGCCGCTGCCAGTGAGTAGGGAAAATTTCTATATTAATTAAAGTGTTTTAACATATTTTAGACTAACATATTCTTTCTGTATAGTGTATATATTCTGTATAGTTTTTGTGATTAACTCTGAACTTTATATTTTGTAAATTCAGTTTTAGTAAGTTCGTTTGCTTGAGTATAATTTGCATATTTGTTTTGTGAATCTATGTATTTATTTGCTTTAAGTTTTGTTTTCTTAACTGTACTATACTGTCCAAGAAGGTACATACCTATAACATACCTGTACACGCTATTGACCTGCTAACAGGAACTACGTATTGAGTAATCCTTTCGTCTCAGTAGATACTCGTAGAACCTATACGTGTCATATTCTGCAGTATATATGTATTACGGCATAAACATTTACGGTATATAGCGTATTCACTATGATAACTGCATATAATCAAATAGCCATTGTTGGTTATTAATTCAGATAGTTTATCTTCAATTGAACAGACCCATACTATTGTTTTTGTGATGGCTTATAGGTAGTTATACCCAACTCGACTAGAACTATTCAAACCTTGTAATTAACCCTAACAACTATTTTCAATCATCAAGAAGCTTACAAAAACACTACGTGACTATTTGAAACTTATCCGAGTCAATACATCCTAAGGAGAATTTAAGAAGAAGAAAACTGCTAGGACGCCAATGATGGGGAAGCCACAAAGGAGGAGTACATGACCACAACCCTGAGAACTACAGTTCGGTATTTCTAGCTTTAGCGAGTGGACGCGCGAAGGAGTATTTGAATTGAAGGCAAAGTCTTAAAGAACTTCCACTAAAACCGTTATGCACCATAAGAATGTAGACCCTAAGAGCATTTCGAAAAGGTTTTGGAGATTGCCCGACCAATACATTCACATTGTCGCATGAGTGAAGTTTATGCTGAGAGCTTTGTCCTTTGTCACTTACTGAGCCCTATTTCTCAGGACTAAGTGAATTAACATTTGGTTCAATACAAACTTAGACGCTCATAAAAAAGATTTATAGCTAAAATAACCCACCGTATCCCTGCACTAGCATTATTTGACTGAAATGCGGGAAGTGGTATTGTTTTACAAAGCATTCAATGTACCTACTAGACAAATTTTGGATTCCAAAGGTGTTATACCTTCCATGAAAGCCGCTGAAGCGAAGAAGGAAATTCAAGAGATGGAGAATCATTCATAGAAATGGCACAATGAAACATCCACTGGGAGTCGAAGTACCAATACTTCAGATGGATTGGCCACAATTCAAGCTCAATTAAGTAACCTAGAAGGGAATTTATGTAAAGTTATACAAAAAGTATAGGCCTCTCCAATTGGTTCGATGAATTGTGGACCTCACTACACACTCTGGAATTTGCGACAACCCCCCCTCCCAAGATGATGAAAACCATCGAGGAAGCATATGACACTCTATTTGGGTGCTATTCCCTTGAAGGGAAGGATTGTAGATATAACCGCTCCTGCGGGGCTATACACGATGGATATGGAAATAATGCGTAACACAGAACAATAAGGGAAAGCGTTTGGATTTAGGAGAATGCATATTAATGTCATTGTAGATGTTCCGGGAATCTTAGCGAGAGTAGTTATCATGATGAATAACAACAATTTTGGATCAAAGAGTCTTCATTAATATGTCTAGAGCACTAAAATCAAGGAGCCTCGCGTCTTGCTTGAGCGAGCAAAAGCGGCACTAACAATATTCTACAACATGAGCAGTCGTCTAAAGATTACCTAGCGCAACAGAACGAACCCACGGACCAATGTTCAAGTGTAGCTCAACATTGGAGCCAATACTGGACTAATGGCATAAATACCCGATTATACGTAATCCGTTCAAAGCATATACATGACAATGTATGACGCATTTTACTTGCAACACTATATCTTTTCTAAGTCGTTGAAAATCTGATATATGAAGAATCCTAAACTCAAGAATGTGAAATTGGAAGCGTATTTTGCGTATTCAAAGCTTCGCAAATGAGTACTTGCCACAAAGGAAAAAACCCAAAATTTTTCTAATACCTTTGTCATTAATGATAATCTATTACTAATGCTTAGCTGACTTAGTGCGAGTGTACTGATGCCTTTGCCTACCTTATACTAAACTAGAGAGTAACCACTATTTCAACTAATTGATTGTGGAATTGGCAATATATGGGTAATGTATCCCAAAGGAAATAGTTTGCGAAATGTTCTAATTAAAATTGCGAAATTTTAGGGGCCCGGTAGAATTTATTGTTCTAATATTCTTAAAGGACATTATGACACCCTAAAGCCATGACGACCTTCCTTTCTACAGCTCACCCTAAAATGATGTCATTAAAGGAAAAATACATTGAGAGTAAAGGGAAGATAAAAATGATCTTACAACCTAATGAAACCTACTCAGTAACATCCTGGTAAGGTTTTATGCTAGATTCGCTAGAGAAGGTTGTAGCTAGTTTAATGAAGACTGGCAAGGTTTTGGAGGGGGGGAGGGGGGGGATGGGGGGATCGCATAACTCCTGACTTGGGAGCGCTACATTGAAGTAAAACGAGTCTAGAGTACACCTAATACTTAAGTGAGCAAATCCGTAAGGAACTAAGGCTAGAATGACACATGATGATAATAAGGAATAGAATTGGTATTATTGTGTCTATATTATTATTAGGGGAGGAGTAGAGACACACAAGAGAGAGATAGAATAATGAGCAGTGCGAGAGGCGGAATGAGGTTGACCTTAAGGAATAGAAGAATCCTAAGCTAGCGCAGTTGCCAGCTTTAGATTTCCATGGCATTAGGATTTATTGAACGGACTGTTGATAGGGCCACTAACATTTCCGGTGGTGAACGGATTTAATTAATAAATTTTTAGTGGATAAAGTTGATTATAATGGAAGTAATGAAATTACAATCATCCATGACCTACCTATCTTTGTTGGAGCCATTCATGTTATCACTAACTTTACAATTGTGAAAAGTTTGGATGAATATTGTGATGCAGGAATAGGCGATTTGATTGTTGGAAGACCATTTTGTAGTCAAGTTATCATTGAACGATTTGATGGAACAATAACCATTTCCGATGGTTATGATTTTGTTACTTATCAATTACCAAGAGCTTGTCCAAAGTTGAAAAACCTAAGCAATGCTCAATGAAAAATGATTACACCGTTCTTGAAGATCACTGACCTTGATAAGCATAGAGGAATAACAGACCAATACCAAAAGAATCGTTCGATGTTCAAAGGAGTATTGAGGTTAGTTCTCGAATACGTACGCGATGATAAAGTTATCAACTTTACCACACATGGGCATGCCCACGTGCATGAGATGAATTAAAGAAGCAGAAGGCAAGTCTAACTTAAAGACTTTACTGAAAGAAAAGTGCTTACCGGGAGACAACCCGAATTTATTTTACTGTTTTATTGAGTCTGTCTTCCCAGACACCGATACAGCGTATTGGTTTCGACCTATACGGCGTATTGATGTCTGGACGTTATCTAGTCCTTTATTTTTTCAGTTTTATGAAACTTTTTACGGGCTCTATATAGCGTACCCATCAAAGGATACGACGTATAGTATCATGTACAATATTTTATTTTATTTATTTTCTAATCACAACAATTACCGAGGAAGAAAATTGAACTTTGTTTCTTATCTTATACAGAAAATTAACGTGACAAAATCGACTTAACAAAGGATGCTCAAATAATATCAAAGGAAGATCATACCGAGCAAATCCAAGGGGAGTTTTTCTTCTTCTAATTCTTTACCTTTCTTATATTTCATGATTTATGTATACAACAAGGGCGTTGTATAACTTAAGTGGGGGAAGAGGAATTAGAACACTTACTTATAACACCCCGTGTTTTAGGGTCATTGACGTCGTCAATAAATTCACTATGTATTTTTAGTAATGTATGCGTTTGCTTTTAATCGTAAACGTTAAGTTAAATCGCGTAAGCTAAAAATTATCGTTCAATGTAAACGGGCATCAAACAATTAAAAGTTTACATCAAGCAAGTATAAATAATTATTTTGAGAATAATTATGGTCTTTGTTCATTTTATTTTATTGGTTACGTAAAGTGTGTACGTTTCACGATAAAATTACGTTTAGGCATACCCGAAACCATATTAATTAATCTACGCTTCAACAAATACTTACTTTTATACCCAATACTCAAAGTTTTATTAAACTTTACCCATGTTGATATTGTTAGTCATATTGT
>BQNB010136814.1:0-17947 GCA_026074375.1 Tanacetum coccineum
TATAGAAGCAGTATTAGTTGATGTAAGATGTGCACATGTGAAGGATGATTCCTTAAAGGGATAAATTGCTCACACTCGGGACTTAGTTGACTTTGGTGTAGCAATTACATTAGCACTATCCTGGAGGAAGAAAGGTGAATTTTTGGGTCTTAATTGATTTTGGTGCTACGGTTTCAATTTCGTTAAAAGGGATAAAGTGTGTACCTCGGGTATTGGATGATTCTTCTATAAAATTCTGTTGTGCACTTTAAATGTCAATGTTAGAAGATCGTTTGAACTACATCAAAGTTTCAAAATCTGCTTAAGATATGGATGTTGGTTTGGGGGGAAGCTGATTCAGAAACTTCATCAAAATGAGTCTATGAAGAAAGCTTTTCAAGACATGCTGCATAAATTGGGGAATGTTAATCCAACTTATGCAAACTACAATTGTTCCAGAACAAGTAAAGGCACAAAAGATCTAAGCTGGAGTACAAGTATCAAGACTAGAAGACAAAGATGGTATCTTTAGCATTGGAAGCGCTTTGAAAGACTTTATTTTGTTGTATTTCATAATTGTTAGGAATGCCCATATATTGGGGGAAGATTGTTAGCCGTAAAATATGTCGGCTAATACAGAATTACACTAGTTTACTTATAGTCGGATATGCAAGGACTAGAAATGTCAAGTTAGGATAGTAGTGCGTATCAAGGGCTATAAATACCCCCTCCATACTTCTATGAAGGGGCGAGGATAACCATTTTGTATCTCATAAGTGTGTGTGTTTCTCTTTCTCTCTCTAGAAACACACACATGTTCCCTTTCTCTCTCTACATCTAATAATATGGCTACTTATTTCTTTTATCCTCCCCGGCCTCTGGATTATGTTTTAGGCTAGAATCTTTATGGGTAACAATATATGATTAGGATTGAAGATTTCTCTAGATATAATCATGTAAATGATCGAAGACCGAGTGTTGGAGGATTGAAAATAAGCACGGTAGTCTTCACGATCATATGGAATCCTTCGAGCAAAAATAGATAGCCACGAAACACAACATGGAGAGAAGCACTCCCCCACACTTATTCTCATACTACATCACACTTATTCAAAATAAAAATAACAATAAAAATAGATAGATAACACAGGTTGCCTCAAAAGAAGCGCTTGTTTATTGAGTCACTAGCTTGACTCGACCTCGAATTTAGTTGTTTATGAGGAAAAGACAAAAATCCAGGACATCCAAAGCAGGGATGTCCTTTTCAAGGTAGTGCTTGATTCGATGACCGTTTACCTTGAAGTTGGGACCCTTCGGTTGGGATAACTCAACGGTGCCATAAGGAAATACTTCAGTAATTGTAAACGGGCCAGACCAATGAGATTTCAATTTGCCTGAGAAAATCTTCAATATAGAATTAAAAAGAAGAACACGATCATCGACATGGAATTCTTGGTTTTTAATTTTCAATCGTGAATCTTCTATGTCTTCTCCTTATAGATCAAAGAATTCTCATAGGCTTGATTTCGAAGTTCATTTTATTCATTTAATTGAACCTTTCGGTGATCACCAGTAGTCTTAATATCAAAATTAGTCCATTTTAAGGCCTAGTAGACTTTGTGCTCGAGCTCAATAGGTAAATGACAAGCTTTACCGTACACAAGACGATATGGAATACAACTAATAGGAGTCTTAAAAGCGGTACAGAAAGCCCACAAGGCGTCATCTAACTTATTAGCCCATTTAGCTCGATGCTCACCTACTGTCCTCTCTAAGATCCTTTCAAACCACGATTAGAAACCTCCACCTGGCCACTTGTTTGAGGGTGATATGAGGTAGAAAGTCTGTGTGTAACACCATACTTTTCCAACACTTTTGCAAACTGGTCATTGCAAAAATGTGTACCTTGATCACTAATAATGGCATGTGGAGTTCAAATCTAGAAAATAACTATTTCAAAAATTTCACAACTACTCAGGCGTCATTAGTGGGTAAGGCTTTGGCTTCAACCCATTTGGAAACATAATCGACAGCCACGAGTATATACATGTTCCCTCGTGAAGACGGGAACAACCCCATAAAGTCGATGCCCCATACGTCAAAGATCTCACAAATCTGGATAAGATTTTGGGGCATTTCGTCCCTTTGTGAGATTTTTCTTTAACGTTGATATACGTCACAGTGTTTGACCATGTCATGGGCATCATGATATATAGTAGGCCAAAAGAAACCAGAATCGAAAACTTTCTTGGCGGTGTAGTTAGGCCATGATGTCCTTAGGTGGGACCATGGTGACAAGCTTCTAAAGAATCCGTAGCTTCCTTCCCATCCACACACCGCCTAATTATTTAGTTAGCACAAATCCTAAACAAATAGGGGTCATCCTAAAAATAATGTCTTATATCCTTGAAAAATTTCTTCTTTTTCTAGGATGACATCCCTTAAATAAGCATATTACCCACTAAGTAGTTTGCAATATCAGCAAACAATGGGGGTTCATTTTCATCATTAAGGGCAATCATATTCAGGGACTTGTGTGGAAAATTATCATTCATTTCCATTTCAACGAGATCCCATTTATGAGGATTTTCAAGTCTACTCAAATGATCAGCCGCTAGATTCTCTACTCCTTTTTATCGCGAATCTCAATATAAAATTCTTAGAGCAAGAGAATCCATCAAAGTAATCTCGGCTTAGCATCTTGCTTAGCAAATAAATACTTTAAGGCTGAGTGATCCATATACACTATTGTCTTAGACAAGACAAGGTAAGATCAGAATTTCTCAAACGCATACACCACAACTAATAACTCTTTTTTCGTAGTGGTGTAATGTGTCTGAGCATCTGATAAAGTCTTACTCGCATAATGTATAGGCTGAAAATATTTGTTCTTTCGATGGCCCAAGACTGCTCCTACCGCAAGGTCACTTGCATCGCACATGATCTCAAACGGTAAGTCCTAATTAGGGGTCACTAGAATTGGAGCCTCGGTTAATTTCTTTTTAAGATACTCAAATGATTCAAAACATTCTTTTGAAAATACGAACGGAGTTTCTTTCTCTAAGAGATTGGTCATAGGCCGGGCTATTTTGGAGAAATATTGGATGAATCTCTGATAAAAGCCGACATGACCTAAGAAACTTCTTATTCCTTTAACCATATTAGGCGAAGGTAATTTAGCAATAACATCCACTTTAGCATGATCAACCTCGATACCACTCTTAGAAATCTTATGGCCGAAGACAATACCATCTTTAACCATAAAGTGGCACTTCTCCCAATTTAAGACAAGATTGGTATCTTCGCACCTTTTAACAATCATGTCTAAATGGGAGAGGCAAGAAGAGAATGAATCCCCAAAGACCAAAAAATCATCCATGAAAACTTCCATGGTTTTCTCAATCATATCATGAAAAATTTCCACCATACACCTTTGAAAAGTTCTCGAGGCATTGCAAAGACCGAAGGCATCCTACGGTAAGCAAATGTCCCATAAGGGCAGGTGAAAGTGGTTTTCTCCTGGTCTTGGGGATCAATAGGAATTTGTAAATACCTAGAAAAACCATCAAGAAAACAATAGAATTCATTCCCAGCTAAACGTTCAAGCATTTGGTCCATAAAAGGAAGAGGAAAGTAGTCTTTATGGGTGTCGTCATTTAATTTTTGATAGTCGATACAAACACGCCAACCCGTGACCAATCTAGTCGGAATTAACTCATTATTATTGTTAGGATTAAAAATATGGTGTCTATATGGAAATTACATTAGTTTCTATATAGTCTTAAACACAAGGACTAGAAATGTAATTAGCCCAAAGATGGTTTGTGTTTAGGCTATAAATACCCTCTCAAATCTTCCTTAGAAGGGTGAACCTCATAATTGTAATTTTCACTAATCATTCATTAATAAAGTGTTTTCTCTCTCTAAAATGGCTTTCATTTATTTCCATCATCCCCGACCTCCCGAGATCGTGAATCGAGATTTCTCACAAGTGGTATCAGAGCTGCACAGGCGATTTATGATGATTTTAGCTTATTCAGTTCAGCTTATTACGCAGCTTATTTTAGCTTATTCAGTCCATTCGGTCCAGATTCAGTACAGCAGTTTATTTTAGTCATATTTGGTCTAGATTCAGTACAACAGCTTATTATTCAGTCAATTTCAGTGTTTGCTGAGTTTTTTTGCTTATTCTGATTTATCAGCTTATTTTGTGAGCTTATTTTTGTTATAATTGATCTGATCGAGTTTGGATGCTTACGGTTTTATCGTATGATCAAACTCGGTCAGATTCAATCATACGATGTGGATTATGAGCTGATTATTAATTTTCAAAAGTGGTTATACATGAAACTCGAAAGTCAAACTCAGAAGTTATGGTCAAACTCGGTAATATAACAGCTTCTTCCGAGTTTCAGACTTAGTTTCCGAAAATGTTTTTTTTAACAAGAACGAGAATGATATGAAGAAGAAGTCAACAAATCTGTTCCGAGTTTACAATTTTAACATCGAGTATGAATCTTGACAACCAAGTAAACTCGATTGTTAATGAGTTTACAATAATCACAGCCAAAATCCTACAACCATTCACCACAAACAAATCCACTACCCTAAAATCCCATCCTCCTCCATCACCTTACATTCATCATCACTACACAACTCAAACCAAGACTCAAAACCGAATAATGAACAACACAAGATCTCAGATTTATTCTCTCTTCGTGTTTCTAAAGTAATACATGACCTTTCAAGATCAAGAACACGGGAGAAATGATATCATCATCGATCTTTGTTACTAGTCGAAAATTTAAAAAGAGTATGAACAAGAACAAAAGTGTCATCATCCGCTCCTTGTTTCGATTACAGAATAACACAACATGAAAAACCATACCCGAGATCATTTTCAATGATCTTAAAGTCAAAGTAAACTGCCATCATGGGTTCTTTATGTTTGTGTTTGTTTGATTAAGAGATGGGTTGAAGGTTATGTTCATATAAGTATTTTGGATCAGTGTTTATTTTTGATAATTAAAATGAGATGGGGGCGGATAGATTTTTTATGATACTAGGGTTTGGTGGATTATGGAAGAAATGGAGAGATAAGGTTTGATTGTAACTGCACAAATAAGTGTGCATTTGTGTGGATGATATATTTAGGGTTAGGGTGAAAGTAATAAGAGGCGTATGATTTGAATGAGCATTTAGGGTTGTGATGTTATAAAGTACACTTGGGCCGATTTTTATTAAGGAGTAGATGGGCTTAAACCAATTTATGTAGATGTGTCAGCCTGCTAAAATTTTCATAGACGAAGGGATGGGCTGTGTATTTCTTAATGGGTCGCGTTTGTTTGTTATTAACATGGGCTGGAATCTGAAGAATATTGCTTGGGATAGAACAAAGCATACTGAATGTGTGGGTTTAAAATGCTAATGGGCTGAATAAATGGATACAACTTGGGCTGATAATTTTTAATTGATGAACCGACTATTGTGGCTAAAAACGCAAAAACAAAAACATCACTTATTGCTTAAAACGATCCGGATAAAAGATTTACGAAAACTGTTAAAAAGGCTTTTCTCGAGATTTAATTGCAACAAATGTCTACGGGGTTGATTCTTTATTACTTATTGGGATTGAAGTAATATGTCACAGGGAAGTGTACTAATTTCATCTTCTGGCCTTTCTACCTCTGCAACGAAGATGACTTGTTCGAACATATAAGGATTGACATGAAGACTTGAATATCTTGTTACTTTTGTGATTCTTTCTCTCTTTTATCCGCAAAGTAGCTATCACTTTAAGGAGTTACATTGTAGTGCTCAGTGACTCACGGAGTTGAGGATATTTCAAGAGATTCTTCCGGATAGTGCAAGCTTAAGTCACAACTTTGGGGGATGTTACTTCAGTATCGAGTTTATCATATTGAGTTTTCTCCATCAGTCATTACAAAGAGCCGACAGAATGCGAGGTGGGAATTGAATTAGTCAGAGTAGAGAAAAATAGTGGTTCTTTATCAGCAGTTGATTCTTATGCTTAACCGACTTTATTCTACTTCACACATGGTTGTTCTATCGAATATTCGGGCGTTCTCAGATTATGATTTTTTCGATGGTCATCGAATGCAATCAGGGGGAAGAAAAGGAAGTATTCAATAGATAGCATCAATCAGGGGGAAGAAATGTGTACTTATCTCACCTTTATTTCTTTCTTTCTTATCTTCAAGTCCGCTTCTATCTTATAGAGATGGATTGTATGTTTTTAACCTCTGGATGGTTAGTGTGTGAAGTATGTGCTTACATGAGAAGATGTTGCTGATTCCTTGCATGTTCCCCCGAACGGATATTCATCAAAACAGAAGCAGTTGTGTTTGATGTGATTGGCTTCTTCTGCTGCTTCTTCTACTTCTTTGATTCTACGTCTACTTCTACTTCTACTTCTTCTTCTATGAAGCTACATCACAGTTTCAGAATCTGCTTACACTACGGATGTTGGTTTGGGGGGAAGCTGATTCAGAAACTTTGACAAAAAGAAGTCGATGAAGAAAGTTGTATGAAGACATGCAGTATGAACTAGGGGGAAGCTAACTCAGTTTATACAAGTTACATTGTATCGTCTACAAGTAATGGAAAGATTCAAGCTGGAGCTCTTATATTTGTACTTGTAGGATACATTGTAAGTAATTCCATATGCCACCATATTGGGGGAAGATTGTTAGGATTAAAAATATGGTGTCTATATGGAAATTACATTAGTTTCTATATAGTCTTAAACACAAGGACTAGAAATGTAATTAGCCCAAAGATGGCTTGTGTTTAGGCTATAAATACCCTCTCTAATCTTCCTTAGAAGGGTGAACCTCATAATTGTAATTTTCACTAATCATTCATTAATAAAGTGTTTTCTCTCTCTAAAATGGCTTTCATTTATTTCCATCATCCCCAACCTCCCGAGATCGTGAATCGAGATTTCTCACAATTGTCATTAGTAACCACCGTCATACCACCTTTCTTTGGTACAACGTGCACATGACTAACCCAAGGACTATCCGAGATAGGGTAAATCAATCTAGCATCGAGAAGTTTAATAACTTCTGCTTTAATGACTTCATAAATTTTCGGATTTACCTTTCTTTGGTGTTAGACAACAGGTTTAAAGTCATCTTCTATTAATATCTTATGGGTGCAAAAATCAAGATCAATGCCCCTGATGTGAGATATTTTTCAAGCAATGGCTCGTTTGTGTGACATTAATACCTTAATAAGCTGATCCTTCTCCTCCCTTTTCAAGTCTTTAGCGATAATTACGGGTAACTTGGAAGTTCCCTCTAAAAACGTGTACTCGAGATGGGAAGGTAAGTCCTTAAGTTATGATTCAGGAGGTTCTTCAATTAAAGACTTAGTCGTTTTAATTTCATCATCTTTAAGCTCTTTAGGAGGGAGATCTTTTAGGATTTCATCATTTAATAATTTTTCAAGAAGAAGGATATCTCCTTCCGGATCAAATACTCCCTTATCGATTTCAGGGGGTATCGAATAATCTAGAGTAAGAAGGGCGTCGGTCTCTTCCAAAAGAAAGTTGATCCGTTCAAACTATACCTTAAAATATATATAATATAATGAAATATAAAATATATAGTAAGAATAGTCTAAAAGCAGAATCAATGATACCGAGAAGTAGTATAGAGCTTTCCCGGGTCGTAAATCCCCAACGAGGCTGGAATGGTAAATCGATACGATCGAAGATTTGAGTTTGAAGGAAGGAATGAGTTTGGGAAGTTGAAAAAGTCAAATTAGATAATAACGGACTAAAACGTTTAAGAAAAACCTAGAAATTACGAAATTAAACTAGAAAACGAAGGCCCGAATCCCGAACAAAAGGGGGAAAACCTAAAATCTTTAAAAATAAGCCTACGAAGAAATTTTCGCTTCTAAACTACTCTATGGACCAAATAACGAAGAATGAAAAAGACTAGACCGAAAACGGAGTTCGTTTGACCCAAAAACGAGTCAAAACAAAATCCCGTACCCGGACCCGTTCTTTAAAAGATGAAAAGTTATAAAAATGACCCTACGAAAAATTTTATATTTTTCCTACAAACTAGATGACAAAAGAAAATTTTCTAAAAAAGCAAAATATTTTTTTGATAATTTTTGTATTTATTATGAATTAAATAAACTTTTAACTAAATTAAATTATAAAAAATATTAAACGTCTACGAAAAATTCTGAAAAATTTACACAAAATACTAGACTCTATAAGGTACCTACGAAAAATAAAAAACACCACACAGCTTATGCAATAAGCCCCGAAAATAAGCTTTTACAGCTTATGGGCTTATGAGGGTAAAACGTGTATAAATATGTTTGCCCTTGAGTCTATAACGAAAAAGACCCAAGGGCGCAGTGGTTAAGTGTGTGTGGGATAAAGGGGATGTATTGCTTGGTCCCGGGTTCGAGTCTTGCTCACCCGGACCAAGTATCTTCCCCTTTTATTTTATTTTTTAAAACTCTAGGGTAGAAATTGTAAGAAATGAAACTAAAAGGTAGGCGGGCAAAATATCTAGAATTTACACTACAATGAAAATAGTTAACCTTGAACTATCAACTATATACAAAATAAACCCTACGATTTCAGCTTATTTTTGACTTATTAAAAAATGATTTTCAGCTAAAACTTAAAACTACAAACTTATTAAGGGGCTTATACTACACAACTTTAACAAATGCACTTTTCACTTTTATCAAAAGAATAAGCTTAAAAATAAGCTTAAAGTTGACAGCAAGCTAAAATGGCTTAAAAGCCAAATTTTCTAAGTCTTTTTGCTAAAGCTAAGGACTAAAATAAGCTAAATGGTCTAAACTAAACGAAATGGGCTAAAAAGAAAAGGAAAAGCTAGGCTAAATAAGCTGTGGGAAGCTTATTGACAGAAAAGCTTAACCAAAGCTTAAGAGGCTAAAATGATTAACTTGGACATTCAAATAAGCTAACAAAAGGGGAATAAGCAAACTAAACTATCTAACTTAACCTAAAAGCTACTAGGACACAATTTGAGCTTATGGGATAAGCTCAATAAGCCAAAGTGTGGCTTAAAAATAAGCCCACAAACAAGCTTCTTAAAAGCTAAAATTTAGAGGTTTCTACACCTAAGTCCTCAAAAACAGCCAAGAGGCAAGATTGGGCTTAAAAATAAGCAACCAAATAAGCTTCCTAAGGCCTGAAACTTTAAGGGCTTATTTAAGAGCTTATAGGCTCTTAAAATAAGCCAAAAGCTTGGGATTAAGTTGGCTTAAAGGCTGAGAACAATAAGCCTAAAGTTCCCCCTTTGCACCAGGGGAGCTTTAAGGCAAATCTCAAGGGCTTATTTGACAGCTTATTTTAAGCTGTCAAATAAGCTCTAAAATCACAAATAAGCTCAAACAGATTGAGTGCTATAGCCAAGGGGCTTGTGCACCAATTTTCAACTTCTAAAAATCAATTTTACTTGTTTAATTTTGATAGTGAAAAAGGTGTTTTGGGTTTATTAAAACTGTGACCAAAGGATACTTGGTGAGTTTTGACTTATAAAGTCAAAGGAACAAAGGGCTCTTGACAGCCTTGTTTAGACACACTAAACACACTCTTTTGAACCTTAAACTTAAACTCTCAAGTGCTTAATCAAATAAGCACTTGTGGGTTTCTAAAAAACCTCACAGTGATGAAAATGGTTTTAAAAACTTTAGAAATCTATTTTAAAACTAAGAACTTTCTAAAAACAGCTTAAAATTACTTAAAAACTTAAGCTAAAGTTAACCCAATTACCCTAACCCATGCAAACACCAATTTGACCCATTTTTAGGCTTATGCCAAACACCCCTTTATCTCAAAACTGTCAAACCAAAGGGAGTTTAAAACCTATTTTTAAACTAAAACTTTGAAAACTTTTTATCCACTTCTACTTATTTTGACCTATTTAAACTATTTTAAAACTAAAAATCCTAGCTTATTAAGAAAAATAAGCTAGTTTCTCTACTAGCTTATACTACTACTTATGACAGTTTTGAAAGATAAGATGAAATTACACACATTCATGCAATGAGAACCTAAAACAGCCAAATGACAGTCCTAAACTAATGTATTTGCAAAGATAAGAAGTAAATAAGCTAATGCCTTAAGCTAAAAGATAAGCTAAGTGAAAATAGAGAATTGAAACCTTAGATTTTTGTTGCCTCAGAACCAAGGCCACTCTTTCTGAGTGAGTGGCCTAAAAAGCCTGTCCTAATGGCTCCCTAGCCTCTAAACCTGAGCAATAAGCTCAATAAGCTTATATTAGCTTATTTCTCCAAAAGCTTCCAAAATCACAATCAAATGAGCATTTATGAACTAAATTCAACTTAAACAGTATTTAAGAACTTTTAACAGGTATTAAACTGAATTTTGAGCTTATTAACAAGAATAAGCTCAAATTAGCTTATTGAGAGCTTATGAAGTAAAAACGGCTTAAATTTTCATTAAAACTGAAAATTACAAATGCATAAGAGAGGTTAACTTGAAAACACTTTAAACTACAATAAAAACTTAATTAAACTGAATTAAAACTTGCTAATACTTGAATATTTGCCACAATGGCTTACAAGGCTTTTTATAGCCGAAAACTAAAGCTAGGTCTTCTTTTTCTCTTTTTTCTTGTTGTGCTTGTTTGTAGACACACAAACACAGGTGTGTTTGTTTTGTGAGAGGTTTAAACCTTTAATCTTGGCCTTTAATTCTTCCAAAGTCCATCCTAGCCGTCGAAATAGGTCTTGGGGGGTGTGGGATTGCCAAGTTGGCACCTTTGTGGCTGGGAAAGGTAGTGGGGGAGGGGGGAGTTGATTATCCATGGAGGGGATGAAGGTCTTTGGGGTAAAAACGGGTTTATAGACCCGTGATTGTTTTTTGGGGGGAAAGAATGGGCGGGAAAAACGGTTTGGGGTTATAACAGAGAAAGGTTTGGGGAATGGGCAAATATGGCCCCTCAAAGTTATCTCTTTTATTGCACAATTGGTCCTTGTGGTTAAATAACTTTTGGGGACTTGGCAAAACAAGTCCCCAAGAGTTATTTAACTCTTTGCATATTTCGTCCTTGGTGTATACAAGTTAGGGGGGTTGGCAGTTTTGCCCCCCCACTTGTTACTTTGAGTAAATAACAAAATGGCCCTTCTCTTTTCTTTTCCTCTTTTCACTTATAAAAACAAGTTTAAGGGTTTGGCAATTTCAACCCTTAAACTTATATTTCTTGGTTTGTTGACTTTTTGGCTTCGGGGTTGACTTGGACTTTGACCAGTTGACTTTTCTGTTGACTTTTTGACTTGATTGACTTTCCGGCTTTGATTTGGCTTTGTCTTTCACAGTCTTTTCCATTCCGAGTCCGGTTTTGTCGTTTTGTCTTTGTTTTTCGTCCTTTTCTTGGTTATCCGTTCCTGTACAATACAATTAGCAAAACAAGCGTATCTTTGGCATTTTAAGTCCGTTTTTGGTTATTTTAGCTTGTTTTTAAAGGTAAAAGGTATGTGTAATTAAGCACATACCAAAATCCCCCATACTAAGGTATTGCCGTGTCCTCACGCAATGCTATGAAGTAAGCATTTACGAAAACTAAGAATCTCAATCTCCCTCGACTAATAACTTTGAAAAGTAGCAAAGTGTTTGTCAAGGGAAACTAAAGAATCAAAAGCTTCGACAAGTCCCGTTTTCACCATTTTTTATTTGTACACTAACTATCCCTAATATTTTTGGATTTTTCTTTTTCTTTTCTCGACTACCTGTTTGACTTCCTTTATTACATTAACATTGGGATCATAGAATGAGAAACGACCATAGAATAATCTACGGATGTCCTGACGGATAAATTCATCGTCCCCGATTTTTCACTAGATCCAAACCAAGCAATTAAACAAGATCATTTGTCAATATAAGTCTACATGCTAAGCACTCATACTTATGACTTGTGAACTTTTAACTCCCAACATGAATATATGATTTTCTGTTCTTTTCTAGTTCTGTTCCAATCTTTTATTTTATTTTCGCAGAGTCCATCCATCAGGCCTCCTGTTATCATCCTTTGTTCTACACTCTCTGCAAAATGCCCTTTTTGTGCAGTTGTAACATTCCACTTTTGGTTTAATCAAAACCTACAGGTTCTTTTGCAGTCAAACTGTAGCTTTCTATTCTACCTATGTCTTGGGCTGTAGAACGTCTTATAGTTTCTCTATTGGGAGGAGTCATTTGCCACTGGAGGTGCCATTTTAAGGGTCCCATTTCTTCTAGGCATGGATTCATCACTTGTCCTAAGTGCTCATGATTCCAGTTGAGGACAACTTGATTTGACTTGCAAGCAGTAGAAGCAGAGATCTTAGAAATTTCTAGATTTTGCATCTTCAGTAGATACCACCTGCTCCATGAATCTCTAACTGAGTACTGAAGAGACTTGGAATCTCTCATAGCCTTTTGAGATACCATCTGGTTGTGGGGACACAGTGAAGTAGTGCCTTGCAAAACTGTTGGCTGGTCAAGATGTACGGTTCTGCATGCTTTTTTATTGGATTCAATCATTCGCACCACATCTGGATTTGATGGATCATTCCACATATCTTTTCAGCATCATGTCATCTTATGGGAATTTAGGTCTAGGAGTGATGCTTCTGGGTGATGGCCATAGGTAGCAAAGGTTGTCCTAGCTTTTTCTTTCTCTTTGCGTCATGGCCACTTACTTCTTCTGCTTCTTCTGCTGTTTTAGGAGGCAAAATTTTAAGTTGTCTTGATGTATCAGTTGTGACTGACACAGGACCATTTCCATTTTGGATAACCTCCCAAATTGGATAGTCTGTATGAGCCAAGTAGTGTTCCATCTTCATAGCCCATATATCATATTCTCCCTTTTTGAGAATAGGCAGCTTTATTGTTGAGACTGTATGAGGAGTTTGTTGTGTTGGTGTTTGTTGTGTTGCTGGTGGAGGTGGTGTTGGTTTATTCTCATCTTGTGTTTCAGACATGTTTAGATTTGTTGGTTGGAGATGAATAACTGGTTTTTAACTGTTCTTCTTGTTCAGAGTTTCTCAAAGCTCTGATACCACTTGAAGGTCCTATAAAACTGAATGGATCTTTGCAGCCTATAAAGGATGATAGCCAAGATGTATAAATACAAACGACTATGTAGAAACAATGATTATGAATACTATGTGTTAATGCGGAATCTTAACACAGGTACCAAGAAGAACAATGAACAACTGAATAACAACTTTATTAAAGTGTTCTTGAGGATTACAGATTGCTAACTATGATATATGATTTGCTAAACTTTTGTGTTCATGTATATTCAACACTCGTGACTAACTATGCCAAAGGTGATCCTTTTATATACTAAGGATAACCCTAAAAGGCTTACAAATCTTTTTCTAAAATATCTCATAAATATCTTTTAAATATCTTCTCAACGGTACTAACTAACTTTCTACTAACGGTACTAACTAACTAACAGTACTAACTATTTTGTACTGTCGGTACTAAGTATAACTGACAGTACTAACTATTTGTACTGTCGGTACTAAGTTAAGAAAACATTAATCCTAACAATCCTCCCTTAAACATGAATGTTAAACTATTTTAACTTCATGTTTCTTCAATCCTTTAAGCTTCTTTTAACGCACAGAGGATGTATCCAAACATTCTTCATCATTTCTTAATCTTGTACACTCTATCCTTCTTTAGCAGCAACTAACTAATTAGTTGATTCTTGACAAAAAAGGAATTGTTGCACCCTATTATATATATATGTATGTATGTTATATAATATAAAATATATATATATATTATATATATTAATATAATACAGTACTAACTATATTGTAATGTCGGTTACTAAACGTGTATAACTGACAGTAACTACTATTTGTACTGTCGGTACTAAGTTAAAAAAACATTAATCCTAACATATAAATATATATATTATATATATATATCTATATAATATATATATATAATATATATAAATATATATCAATTAATATATATATATTATGTATTGAAATTGTCCTTGAATGCTTAGATATTTATCTTTGTGCCTATACTGAATTAGACTGCTTATTCAAATATTACTAGATTAGGTTGATTCTTGAACAAAAAGGCATTGTTTTCATCACCCTATTATATATATATGTATGTATGTATATATATATATATATATATATGATAAGTCTATATAAAAAAGGTATATATATATATAAATATATAAATATATATATATATAGATATATATAGTAATATATTTTATAGGTATATACGTATCATGTATAAAGTATATGTATATATGTATATGTATAATATTTAGTATGTATATTCTTATATGTACTATTATATGAATGTAAAATGTATATGTTATATGTATATTATATGTATATGTAGAGATATGTATATATAAATATATGTTATATATGTATTATGTATAATGGATATAATTTATATATATGTATAAGTATATATATGTAATAAATAAAAATTGTATATATAATAAAAGTAAATATATATATATATTATATATATATATATTTAATATATGTTAATATATATATATATGTATATTATATGTATATATATGAATATTTATTGAATGAAATTGTCCTTGCATGCTTAGATATTTATCTTTGGCCTGTAACTTGAATTAGACTAGCTTATTCATATATTAAGCTAGATTAGTTGATTCTTGACAAAAAGGAATTGTTGCACCCTATTGTCACTAGCTTTTCTTTTCTCACAAAACTGTAAAACTGGGAAAATTTTCGTACCCCTCAGAAAACGCCCCCAAATACATGGGGCAAGCCGCCCCAATATATTAGGACCTGCCCAATTGTTTTATGGACCATCCCACGCAGTAGGGTCAGGAAACATTTAACTTTTCTTCTCCTATTTTTTCTGTATCTTTGACCATCCCTACACTATATGTAATAATATTATATATATATATATATATATAATATATATCTATATATATAATATACTATACGTATAAATATACGTATATAATATATACGTATATTATACTATATATAATATACTATATATAAATATACGATAAGATATAAATACGATATATATTATATATATACGTATAATAAATATATATATATAATATGTATATATGTATATATATAATATATAGTAAAAATCTTATATTAATCTATATATAGATATATATATATATATGTATATATGTATATATAGTTATATGTATATATATATATATATATATATATATATATATATATATATATATATATATATATGTATATATATATAATCTATAGTATTTATAATATACAATATGTATGAAAATTGTCTTGCATGCTTAGATATTTATCTTTGTGCCTATACTTGAATTAGACTAGCTTAATCATATAACAAGCTAGATTAGTTGATTCTTGACCAACAATAATTGTTGCAACCCTATTGGTCACAAGCTTTCTTTCTTCACAAACTGAAAGACCGCCCGATGATTAAGGGACCAGAACCACCAGTAGCGTCATGAACTTTTTACTTTTCTCCTATTTTTTCTGTACTTTGACCATCCCTACCATATATTATATGTATATATATATACTATATATATATTTGGTCTAATATATAAATAATTATATATGTAATAGAATATATAGTATATACAATATATATATATATATATATATATGTATGAAATTGTCTTGCATGCTTAGATATTTATCTTTGTGCCTATACTTGAATTAGACTAGCTTATTCATATATTAAGCTAGATTAGTTGATTCTTGACAAAAAGGAATTGTTGCACCCTATTGTCACTTGCTTTTCTTTTCTTCACAAAACTAAAAAACTGGGAAAATTTCGTAACCCTCAGAAAACGGCCCCCAAATACATGGGGCAGCCCCCCAATATATTTGGGACCGCCCAATGTTTATGGGACCAGCACCAGTAGGGTCAGGAAACTTTTTACTTTTCTCCTATTTTTCTGTATCTTTGACCATCCCTACACTAGACTTTGCTGGTCTTTCTCTGTTTAGCTGAGAAATTTTGGAATCTCTATCACCCAACACCATGCTTTTCCTAAACTTCTTCTTCAATCCCATTATATTAATCCTCAATCTTCTTCAATCTTCATCATCTTATCACTTATTCTCCTACTCTTCTTCATCTATCATGTCTTCTTCTCAAAAATCATCTTACAACTACTCAAGACAACACCAAATGTCTATAATAGACACTTGGAGACACAACACTCTTCTACCACCTTCACCTCCTCTTTCACCCAACATTTCGCCACCATATTCTCCAAATATTGCCAATCCTCCATGTCCAACCTCTCAACCACCAAATCAAACTAGGGAGAAAATCGTGAATGAACTTAATCAACTTCATCACCTATCCAACAACATTGAAACCAAGCTTCAACGTGTAGCAAATGCTTCTACACAAACTCTTTCATCGCCACCTTCACCATCAACAACCATAATTCACCCCGTCATAAATGACCAAGTCACATTTCATTTCGGTTTTTGTCATTGTTACATGTACACCCAAACTCTCTTTCATAAGTTAAGAGATGACATTCATCGACTTGAGTCCCTCCTCACTAGTCCATCAACTCAAGGTCATACTCCACCCAACAATGCCTCACCAACCTCTCCTCTATCACCTCTACATTAATGACCACCCATCCTTTAGTTAAAGCATCTCCTAGACATCAAGAATCAACTAGTCTAGCTCTAGTTTATGATGTCTCTTTAACTTCTAGTCTTGTAATATTCATACTCTTCAAGTATGAACTTGCCTTATTATTATGAATGAATGAATTTCTATTATTAAGGGTGGTTTACATGCATATCTTTAGTTGGCTACTTCCTCTTTATTAAGCCATATCTTTATATTTGTCGTAATATTGCTACCAGTTAGAAATATATCTTGCACTTGTGATTCTAACTCGGTTTTGTAGCAATTGATCATAGCTCGATCCCTTGGTGCCCTAAATGAGGGTGAGTATACATCAAGGGGGAGCTTTAGCATTGTCAATTTTTTTCTCTTCTCAAATCGACGATCTACCTTTTTTATTTGGAAAAAAGGGGGAGAAATGGATTAAAACTGATTAATAACTTTGAAAATTTTATTTTTATGTAAAATGAGTTTATATTTTGTCATCATTAAAAAGGGGGAGATTGTTAATACAAATAATGTCTATTTCGACTCCTCTACGTTTTAAAGATGACAAAGTGTAAAAACATCTACGATAAGAATAATCATTTACACGTTATTAATCGTAAACTTCCATTTCAACGTAAATCACTTAAGGTATATATAAACAAATCATTAAACATGATTAGTGATCGCCAAAATATTTTTTCTTAAACCTTACATTTTTACAAAAGTATTTTTACAAATTAAAAATACACGAAATGTTTTATTTATTAAGAAATGTGTTAATTAAATATAAAAATTCAAAATCTGGTTTTCCCCCAAAATGGAACCTCCTACACCAGATTTTACCTTCCTCACTACAAGACAAAAATGGGAGCGTCTACCTAGGGGCGGCCCCCTGATAGGCAGGACGACCCCCAGATATATCTGGGACCGCCGGGACCGCCCACAGGAGATGTTATCATGTCCTGGCTATAAATACCACACTATTCCTTGCAGTTTCTGAGACGTCTTTGTAGGATCCCGTTAACACTTCACTTCACACAATTAAACACGAAATCGAGATAGAAATGAGAAAGAGAGATTGAGTTGTTTAGAGAGAGAAAGAGGAGAGAGAAATGAGAGAGAAAAGAAAAGAGAAAGATATATTAGAAATGAAAACAACTAACTTTTTATAAATAAGAAAAAGCTTATATACCCCATCACGTTAAAGGTACGCGCGGGATATTTAACTAGGACCCGGGCTCGGGTTTTGCTTAGGATTAAACCCGAAACATATACAATATTAGATTCACTATCGAG
>BQNB010136815.1:0-17947 GCA_026074375.1 Tanacetum coccineum
CAGGTTTGTGGTATCACAACAAATAGGGTGCGTTGTGGCTTATCATGAACACCACAAAAGGATTTTTGTTTCGGTGGTTCAGCAGCTAGGCTGCGTTTGGTTGTTATAAACCACCGACGAGGGTGCGTTTTGTTTTGGGTTCACATCCAAAAAGGGTGCGTTGGGTTGGCAGTCTCAACCCGCGAGGGTGCGTTTGGTTATTGAAATGGCACCACGGGTGCGTTTGGTTCTGGGTTCACTATCATAGGGGTGCGTTTGGCATAACAGACACCACGAAGGGTGCGTTTGGCATAAGAAAATAACATAAAGGGGGTGTTTGGTTGGACAGTTACACCCAAAAGGGGTGTTTGGGTTGGCAGGAACACCCAAACGGGGTGTTTGGGTTAACAGTTTGATGATTAGGTTACGTTTGGGATAGCAGAATTGTACAAAAGGGTGCGTTTGGTTTGGACAGCACCCAAAGGGTGCGTTTGGCAGTGTAAGAAACAAAAATAAGGGTTCGTTTGGTTTATACAATTGACTAATAAATATAACACGAGAATTATAAATCATAAATCGAAACTAAAATGGTGGTTAATGGTTAAATAAATATGATATTTATTACTTTGTTTAGTTATAAATATATATAAACATATATTTAAAACACGTAGATATTTTGCAACACGCGGTTTGTTGAAAAGTGAAAAAAACGTTAGGTTTTATAAATACGGGGAAACGTTATATAACTGGGAAGGTCATGATGAAATTTATATAAAATTTCTATACTTAGTAATGTTTCACTAAAACTTTTATTATTTTAAACTCGATAAAAGAGACTAAGTTATATTTTAAAAATATACTAAAATATAACTATACGATAATCCGACCACGAACAAAAACTATACTTTTACAAGTGAGACAACGATTTTAGCTACGATTCGTCAATAAGACAAAGATTAATTTATTAAATATTATTTTTATAAATTCCTGACTAGAAGGTAAAATCATAACTTTTGTAAAAGCTTTCCAAACATCGTTTGTTTAATTCATAACTTTAAGACGTGAGTTTACTTTTATACAAGAACTTTCTATTGGTTAAATTAGTGATTTACGAACACGTGTCGAAATGTTCTATTCAAATCTTTTTCTCATGTTTTTTTATTTGATACTTACAAAGTATTATATACCTCGATTATTTATTTGATTGGGTTTCTTTATTATATAATTCACAATATGAATTATACACTAGACATATTTTTCATATGTAATATATACGGGATATATTACATACATTGCGTTACTTTTGATTTATTTTATTTAACCAACCACCAAACCATTACAACTTGGAAACCTAAATCCATTATCAACGTGACGCGTTGAGGTGACTATCCATCGGGAAACCCAAATTCATTATCCTAGGCTAGTGGGTCTTAGCCGTTAAGATTAGTTGCAACTTCTTGATCGAGCCGATTTGTCTTCCGTTGTATTGTGCATATTAGATGCCTATCTGTCAATCGTTCTTCAACAACGAGGTGAGTTTATAGCCCCACGTTTTACTTGTTTACATATATTTTTGGGGTGAGAACTTGCTTGTTTACAAATGCATTTACGTGGTTGATTACAAATTGGTTCACATACTCATTTACATAGCTCGCAGTGGGATATATTACTTGACTTCATTTTTGGTCACAAATATATGTACTTTACTTTTGAAATGATTACGGATTAGCTTAAGCGGATTGAACTGATAACAATATAGTACTGCCCGGGTGTTCTTGGAGGGGACACCGGTAACGGGAGTACATATTCTTTAAATAAAGGCCTGGGTATTCTTGGAGGGGACACCTGTGATGGGTATATATATAAGTCTACATCACAGCTTCATGAACTGTAAATCACTTGGAGGTGAGCGCGAATGTTATGAAATAGATCTATTCGGGTGTGATCCCCGTTCGGGTGATTAGCTATCACTGGGCAAACGAACGTTATAGCATGTTGTCTACGCGAATGTTATAAAATAGATCTATTCGGGATTGACAATCCCGTTCGGGTGATTAGCTATCACTGGGCAAACGAATGTTATAACATGTCGGATTACGATTGGTTGGGCCTACATGGCCCACAATACTTACATATGAACTCTTACTATTATATTAGTGCATCGGTTTCATAAACTTAGAGTAGTTGTAATCATTGTTTTATACTCACATGGATATTTACTGTGCCTTGAATAAAGTGGCAATACATACTTGAAACATTTTAGTGATATATATATAAATATCATACATGCTTTGAACAATTGCGATACAATGATCATACGTACATTTTTGTGACTATTTGGGGATTGAAATGGTCATGCATACTTTGCAACTATTTGATTTTCTAAAAATCATACATACATTTTGGAAGGACATTTAAGGATTTTAAATGGTCATACACACTTGACGGAACTTTGGTTCAGCATTTATACTTAAACAAATCTATGAACTCACCAACTTTAATGTTGACACTTTTTGAGCATGTTTTTCTCAGGTGAATTAGATGCTTGGATTATTTGATGTGCATTAGAGTCTAAACTGACAAGATTTCATTCATGGATTTTTACATACATACAAGTGATCAAATCTCGTTGTGTTAATTTCAAGCTTTTCATTGTGATGCAATTATGGGACAAACATTATATCAATTTCAAGGGAATCAACGAGATTACTTTTCAAACGACACATTTAGAGGTCGTTCTCTTGTATCTAGCATTGTGTATTATGAAGTAACTCTCCCGGACACATTTCCGCTGCGACACGTTTTTGGGGGTGTTACAAAGATTGTTTGTAGAGCTCATGAACAGATGAAAGAAGCACTTTGCAAAGCTTAGAGCTGAAGAGATAAGAAGAAAGCCACCTACCAAAGCTCAAAAGAGAAATCAAATATCCATCTATTTGAAAAATATGGCTGGATACAAACATAGTCAGTTGAAGATCAAAAGCTATGATGAGATCCAGAAGTTGTTTGATAAGGAGATGAAAAGAGTAAATACTTTTGTGGACATGAATTCAGAAGTAGTGAAAGGTAGTAAGACAAGAATAGAGGAAAGTTCTAAAAGTGTAGGGGATGAACTTGAGTCTGATAAGTCAAAGAAACAGAAGATAGATGAGCATGTAGAATCTAAAAAGATGATGATCCAGAAGAGGAAGAAATGAAAAAGCATATGGAGATAGTTCAAGATGAAGAGGAAATAGCAATTGATGCTATACCTCTAGCCACAAAACCTCCAACAATTGTTGAATATAAGATTGTTAAAGAAGGACAGAAGGGATTCTATCACTTGATAAGATCTGATGGAAGTTCAAATAGATATTCATTAATGATTAGGATGCTTCAGGATATTGACAAAGAAGACTTAGAAACTCTCTGGAAGTTGGTCAAAGAAAAGCATGGAATAAACAGGCCAGTTGATGAATATGAAAGAGTGTTATGGGGTGATATGAAGGTAATGTTCGAACCTGACATAAAAAGTGAAGTATGGAGGAGTCTACAAGGATACAAAGTGACTGTTTGGAAGCTGTTTGATTCTTGTGGAGTGCACTTTGTAAGGTTTAAAAATCTTCATATATTTATGTTGGTTGAAAAGAGATATCCCCTTACACCAATAACAATCTCAAACATGTTGAATAAAAAGCTTCAAGCTGACCGTTAGAATGAGATGTGTTATCAACTACTCAAGCTCATGACAAAGCAGGAAAAGGGTCAATAAAGTGTTTGAATGTATCCTTTTGGTGATGGTGAAGACTTTTAATGAAACTTGAAGATTCACAAGATGAACATCAAGTTTAGGGGAGGATTGTTGGGTTTAAAAGACTTCAAGATTTTTTAGAGTTACTGTTGCTCAGGTATATATTAGTGCTGTCAAGCTTAACTTAGTGTTGTTGGTAATACTAATGAAAATTATGCTAAGTAGTTAGTATTGGTAGTCTAAAAGTTACTACTGCTAGTTACTACTATTAGTATATATTAGTATTATTAGCATAAATTTACTGCTGCTAGTAGAAGTTAAGACTGCTCAAAGATAAAGACTAAAAATATACTAAGTAGTTACTACTGCTAGTACAAAAGTTAGTACTGCTAGTATATGTTAGTATTGCTAGAGTAAACTTCTAAGCTAGTTAATACTGCTTGTGCTCAGTTACAACTGCTGAGTGATTACTACTGCTGGAAGGAATATGCTGACAGAGATGATATCAAAGATTGATTGGAGAACAAGAATACTTACGAAGATAAGTATTAGTTATTTGTAAAGAAGATACATATAACTTATTTGTTTAAGAGATTACGTTTTTTTATAGAAAATATCTTGATAAGTTAGGAAAGTATTGTAAGCCTTGTAGGACTCCTTGGTGTATAAAAGGAGGTCCTAGGGCATAATGTTACATGTACATCTTTGATATTCGTAGCTTCAAGGTTTTGTAAACCCTAAAACTATTAAGAGTGTTCGTTTTATATTGAGGCTGAAAGTTTGGTAATCTGTCTTGTTATTGATTTTGTCAAAAGAGTTCGTTTAGGAATCAATCTAAATAATCCCACCTAATATAATCGTGGCCTTGGCGGAAATCGACTTTAATAACCATCACTTGTATTATATTTAATTATGCACCAAGATAATAACTCACTAAGGATAAAGGTCCATCGACGGATCTGACGGTTGGAAGGACAGTTGATGACTTCAGAAATAAGAGATGAGAGAACCGACGAAAGTCGATTAGCAAGAATCTTAGTGTAAACCTGTGTACAAGCTCCCAATTAAGCTAATGGGAAGATAATCACTTTCAGATTTTTGGATATTAGAATCTTCGGTATGAGGGCAACAAGAAGAATTCAACCATTGGCGAAAGATCCGGTTCAAAAAACCATCAACTGAATACAAAATAATCAGGCACAACCACCTTCAAACTTTCGGAAAAACTCAGAAAGTTTATCCATCAGGGGCTGGGATTTATCCTCTCCATTCCCCAAACAACTACCGAATTTCATCTCTCGAAATTGGCGTATTCTAAATCAGAAACCTAATCAAGAAGAAAGTCTATTTGGAAAGGTTAAATATTAATATTACCTCTATTAGCACCCGGATCTTGAAATCTGGTAGCAAAGTGATTGTGGAATTCTTCTTTAACATGGCTAGGGTCATCCATCCATTCACCATCAACCATAATACCTTTGACAGAAAGATTAGCACGTTTTTTTATTAATGATAGCATGAAAGAACTTAGAGTTCTCGTCGCCCTCAATGGCCCAACGAATTTTCGCCTTTTGGATGTTATCACGATTGATCGAAGATTGAAAATCGTGCAAGAGTTTCATAGACTCCATTACGGGATATATAAAACGTGTCTTCAGAAGAAGAAACTCTACCTTGATCTAACTCCTTATCAATGACACTTAACTTAGCCTTAAGATCATTTACGCGACCCACCTGTTGCCTTTTGTAGTCCATAACCCACCCACGAATCTTCTTTTTCAACAATTGCAGCTTCTTTTTGAACCCGAAATCATTCCGTTGTTTATCATCAAGGGACTAAAGAATTTCCCATGAATCTATTACCATTCTTGATCGAAGCCTGGTAAAACCGAACCATGAATGATAAAACGGAAATGCGGGAATAGACCAAATTACAGTTATACTTTCCCTAAGCAAGATAGCTAGTGTATGATCAGAAAGATGTCGATCAGATAGATTGCAGAAATGTTAAGGATATATGGGGAAAATAGAGATTAAGCCATTCGACAACTAAAAATCGATTCCTACTTGCTCATCGTAGAGCGCTGGTATTGAGCCCAAGTAATGCGTACCCTTCCACTGTACATCATTAAACCGAACTCGAAATAATGGTATTGAACACGTTAGCCCATGAGGCATTAAAATGTTGATCCCCATCGCTCCTCCTTACACCTGACTTCGTTGAAGTCTCCCATGACCAGACACTCGCCATTCCAACGCACAATGAGAGATGAGATGTAACTCCATAACATTTGCTTAGAAGAAAGAGATTGAGGAGCGTAAACTGAAATCACAAGAAGCTTAAGCTGATTTGGGATCCAAGTCCATACCAATGGCCATCAAAATTATCGGATGATATGTGTGCTCTTTTATGAAGATGCTGGAGAAAGTTACAAAGAATACCTCCTGAATTCCCAAGAGCCTCACTAAAAGAATGATCAAAAATGTAATTACCCCACAGTTGTTTAACATCCATAGCCGAAATCAACTCCATTTTAGTCTCTTGAATAGACAAGGTAAACTCTAACTTTATGTTTTGGTGATCAACTCGCCCTAATCCATCTTTTTTAGCCTTGGATCCTAGGCCTGAGGTTCAAGACAAACAATTCTTCTTAGGAGAAATCTCATACATCCTTTTGATCAAATAATATTCTCCCATATCCTTCGTGCATCCTTCCATGGAAAAACCCATTGTTTGGCCAACCTTAATCATCTCATCAATAATCTCTAAAATAGATCATCCCTCCTTAGGTTTGACCTCGATGTTCCGCCCTTCAGAAGAAAAGCAACCATCAATGTTCTTCACTTCCTCCAAAATTCTGGAATTACCTTCGTCTGATTTACTGTTGGATCGAACTTCCGCAGCATCAGATACCTCCTTCTCGTTTATGACATTAGTACTTTTATCCGGAGTGAAACCTGGAGGATACTGTAAACTTGTATCCGAACCAGATGTGCCAACAACTTTTTTGGTTTTATTTGGGGAGTAAAAAATCATAGATGTTAAATGGATCTTTTGAAACCTCATTAGCATTAAAGATTGGCCTTGTTCATTTTCTTATCCCTGTTTCATCTGGCATTATCTCCAAGTATGTGTCAGAAACAACCTCACTATCACTTATATCACCATCATTGTTCAACTTACTATCCTCTCCATTCATCTCTGCTTCTCCTTTTATAGATTCATCATCTGAGTAATGAACAACTTCGGGAATGTCTTTAAATGTCGGATTCCAAACAAATAACTCCGTTGCACGAACACAAAAAACCTTCCCTTTGACAATAATCTTAAAGGATTCAAGAATGTTCTCCTCATGCTTAGTCTTGATACAAAGACGTTTACGAGCAAAGAGGTCGTCATGGTCGTCTTCTAATTCCAACACGTCCACCCCACTTTGAGCAATCTTAAAGAAAGTAGAGCGAGGACAAGGCATGTAAAGGAAAACCTTTATATCACCCTAACAATCCGCTCTTTAGCTACAAAGTCCGACTGAGCATTACAAAGACTCCTAAACCATGAAGCAACGCCCACATGATTCATGAGATTGAGTTTAGTCTTGGCGGACTCCAACTCAATCATAACCCATAAACCTCCTAAATAAACAATATGGGCATTGGGGAACCCCTCATTAGATAAAATCACGCGAAGATTATTGATAGAGGAAAATGCAGAACTTCACCCATGACAAAAATTACCCAAGGGTACTCTAGTCACCAAACTAGGATTAATCAGAACCATTTATTAGATGCACGTGGCTTCGACACTATGGAGATGAATTACCTTCTACTGACCGGAAACAAAGGAAAGTAGCATACAGGAGAGACATGATTAGCCGGTTTAGGATTAACCGGATGAGATGAATGAGACGCGTACTTCGGAGGTCGATCAAAGCGGACAAAAATTGGCAGTAAAATGAAAAGACCCAGATCACTGGGTGCTTAAATTCCCAACCAGCCTATCGAGTTGTCTACCTTAATTTGAAGCGAAGAAGGCAACCTCTTCCCTGAATTTGATCTTTCTATTGGGGAATAAAAACGTCCACAACCGTCCCATATGGCTGACACAAGTTCCATAAATCTTTGGAGGTGGTTGAATCAGGGAAATTGGTGATGAATATGGATTTGGAAATCAAACGGGTATGGTCCGCATTGCTACGGAAAGAGTGCATCATGAATTTGGATTGAAGGGAGATCTTACCAATAAAATCAAAGATAATTTCAAGCTTTTCACTGTGATGCAATTATGGGACAAACATTATATCAATTTCAAGGAAATCAACGAGATTACTTTTCAAACGACACATTTAGAGGTCGTTCTCTTGTATCTAGCGCTGTATATTATGAAGTAACGCCCCCGGACATATTTTCGCTACTACCAGTTTTCGAGGGTGTTACAACTTTGATGAAAGTTAGAAATTGAATGAATGGGATGATAAGTAGCTCTAACCTCAAATGACATATTCATTCAATGGCTCACCAACTACCTGGTGTATACTACGTAGTAGAAAGTATTGCTAGTAATAGAGTTGTAATCAAAAGGAAAAAGAAGGGCAGTTAGGAAAAATATTATTTGTATTTGTGTGGTTTGTTAAAGTTAAGCAAGCAAAACCACTTTATAAAAGTTTATATGATACAAATTACAAGCTAACACATAAATTTGATAAATAAGGCCCCATGCACCATCAATGGCGGTGACAGAGGCGGCTCAATCTTTTCGGAGGCCTAAAACGAAGTCTTAAGACTGAGCTTTTTTATTAAAGTAACCTGTCGAAAAATCGTTTATATAAAAATTTCTTTATCAAGTTTTTATATGAAATCTTTTTATTAGTTTCTCGAAATTAATATAGTATAATATTTCATTTTCAATTGATAATTTGTCTTTCAATTGATGATTGAGCTAATAGATCTAATCTTTTGGTAACACTTTAAATTGTTGATAACTTTTATTTAGCTTTAGTTTTGAAACACTTTTTTCCCCTAAAGAGTTGTTACCGAATAGGATTCTAAACACCATTTAAGTATTACGGAAATAGTTTATATATAATTTGATTACGTATATCAATCGATGTATCAATTCTTCACACGCATAACTTCTCTAAAAACTCTTAGTTTCAAAAATATATCTATATCGTTAATACCCAAACAATTGTTATAATATGACTTAAAGACCTTTTAAGGTTCAAACAACTATATTTTTAGCTTGTTATTATCTTGGGATTTTAAATTTTCAATATTAAATAGTACTGTAGTAAACTAAAGATACCTTATATAATCAAAATTGATCAAATTTACTTCCAAGTGATGAAATAGCTTGATCTTCAATGTATAAGAAATACTCGGTTTCAAGAGTCTCTTTCGCTTGTTGTTATAGTTTCATTGTCAACATTATCACCATACTTCTATTTCTACAAACAATTCGTTTTCTTTTCAATTTTCGTTCCGCATGTGTTTTTTTAACGAAAACTAAAGCATCCTTAAAAGCAACTTTCGATTGAAGAATGATACATGAGTAGATGAGAGAAAGCTATATAGAGTGAAAGTATGTTTGTGGGTGTGAAAAAAAAGGTCGATTCATCAATCAATGTAAATGGTTAAATGGTTATTATCGCACGACTTAATTTAACCTTTGGTTCTTTTACATACCTAATATATTCGGGCTTAAAGTTCTACAACTCGTATGCTAAAAAATTAAAAATAGAAAGAAGAAAAAGCCAAAAACTTTGATTATTTCATATTTATCGGCTAATTGGGGTTTTGAATAATCGGATCTTCAAAGATGACGACAAAAGAACATGTGACTAACTTTATATATATACGAAGTCTTAGAAATTATGAGGCCTTAAAAATTGAGAGCCTAAAGCCCTACCTTTACTTGCTTTACCCTTGAGCCACCACTGGGCGGTGATTACTGTGTGCAAGTGATGCAACCGTACAAAGCCACAGTTTTTGGCGGCCTCATTCTTGGTTTTGCACTGAGCCACCCAAATCAATAGGACGACCCTGCCATGCACCAAGGACGCATACATATAAAAAAACAAACAATGACTACGATATTGTTTCCCTCAACCAAATACTCGATCAAACATTATTCCTTGATCGAACAATAAGCAACGGGAACATGCTTCTAAAATCACAACATTCTACAACTGCGGAAAGTTAAACTTTTCAACATGCACACAAAAAGAGAAAACAAGGATTTATTACTGTACAAACAAAAAATTCTATGCCCATCTCCATTGCTACAAAAAAACACATGTTCACATTATAAAACATAAATTTTGCATTGTACAGTAGAAGTTACAATGCTTCTACTGTACAATGGGCCTGAGCTCCCACTTAGGGCCGGTCAAATTTTTTTTTTCTTTTATTTTTGGCACAAAATAGGGGGAAAAATATTACAAAAGTACCGATTCAACTTTAAAATAATCGACATAGTCACAAACGTACAACTTTATATTGCATTAAACAGTGTCATTTAAAAAAAAAACCCATATAGCAAAAAAAACGCCCCGCAACAACGCGCGGGACATAAACTCATATAAGGAAAAAAACAAATTATTAAACATGATACCGAAAAATAAACCCGCACTATTAAACACGAGACCGAAAAAATAAACCCGCACAAAAAAAACATATAACCAAAGAAAAAAACATTTAAACATGAGGCCCAACACATAAGGTCATATAAGAAAAAAAACAAACTATTAAACATGAGACCGAAAAAATAAACCAGCACAAAATTAAAAAAATAAAAATAAATAATAACAATGGCCCGTGCTAAAAAAAACACATGTTCACTTTCACATACAATTTGGATTTAAGTGAAAACATAAATACTCTAGATCTGAGCAGACATGCCACACACAAACTTCTTTAATACATGATACTTCATACTGGAGTGGACTCCCATTTCGTAGTCCAAGATTACACATTTCACAAGTAAAACGACGGCGTTTTGGACCCATTTTCATTATTAATTTTAAGCACTGTAGCAAAAAAAAAGCTCAAAAAATTTAGCCCAAAAAAAAGCAAAAAAAAAGCTACAGTGATGGGCAAAAAAAAGCTCAAAAAATTTAGCCTAAAAATTTGGGCAGGCCCAATTAGTTTTAAAAAAAAAAAAAAAATTTGTTGGCACAAAATAAGGAGGAAAAAAATGTTACAAAAGTACCGACGCATTCAGATAAAAAAATATCCGCGGTAACATTTCCGAATTGACTTAAACAGGCCCAAAAATTTGGGCCGGCCCAATTAGTTTTTTTTTTAAAAATTTGTCGGCACAAAATAGGGAGGAAAAAAATGTTACAAAAGTACCGACGCATTCAGATAAAAAAATACCCGCGGGGTAACATTTCCAATTGAATATACTGAAAAAAATAAACACC
This sequence comes from Tanacetum coccineum, assembly GCA_026074375.1. NCBI lineage: Eukaryota > Viridiplantae > Streptophyta > Magnoliopsida > Asterales > Asteraceae > Tanacetum > Tanacetum coccineum. Next base: position 11,131 of record BQNB010136815.1, read on the forward strand.
GCATATTAAATAGGAGTGCCAAAAAAAAGCCCAAGAAATTTAGGGTTTTTTTTTTTTTTTTTTTTTTTAAATTTGTTGGCACAAAATAGGGAGGAAAAAAATGTTACAAAAGTACCGACGCATTCAGATAAAAAAATATCCGCGGTAACATTTCCGAATTGACTTAAACAGGCCCAAAAATTTGGGCCGGCCCAATTAGTTTTTTTAGTGTAGCTACAGTGCTACAGTGCTGGGCCAAAAAAAGCCCAAAAAATTTAGCCCAAAAATTTGGGCCGGCCCAATTAGTTTTTTTAAAAAAAAAAAATTTGTCGGCACAAAATAGGGATGAAAAAAATGTTACAAAAGTACCGACGCATTCAGTTAAAAAAATATCCGCGGTAACATTTCCGAATTGACTTAAACAGGCTCAAAAATTTGGGCCGGCCCAATTAGTTTTTTATTTATTTTAAATTTGTCGGCACAAAATAGGGAGGAAAAAAATGTTACAAAAGTACCGACGCATTCAGATAAAAAAATACCCGCGGTAACATTTCCGAATTGACTATACTGAAAAAATAAACCCGCACTATTAAATATGAGGGCCAAAAAAAGCCCAAAAAATTTAGCCCAAAAATTTGGGCCGGCCCAATTAGTTTTTTTAAAATTTGTTGGCACAAAATAGGGAGGAAAAAAATGTTACAAAAGTACCGCCGCATTCAGATAAAAAAATATCCGCGGTAACATTTCCGAATTGACTTAAACAGGCCCAAAAATTTGGGCCGGCCCAATTAGTTTTTTTTTTAAATTTGTCGGCACAAAATAGGGAGGAAAAAAATGTTACAAAAGTACCGACGCATTCAGATAAAAAAATACCCGCGGTAACATTTCCGAATTGACTATACTGAAAAAATAAACCCGCACTATTAAATATGAGGGCCAAAAAAAGGCCAAAAAATTTGGGCCGGCCCAATTAGTAAAAAAAATTTGTTGGCACAAAATAGGGAGGAAAAAAATGTTACAAAAGTACCGACGCATTCAGATAAAAAAATATCCGCGGTAACATTTCCGAATTGACTTAAACAGTGTCATTTTACACCATGAGACCAAAAAAATAAATTCGCAAAAAAAATAAAAAATAAAAAAAATAAAATTTTAACGCGACGCAACAACGCGTAAGACCATAAAAAAAACAGAAGCCCAAAAAATTTAGCCCAAAAATTTGGACCTTTGTCGGCACAAATAGGAGAAAAAAAGTTACAAAAGTAACCGACCATTCCGTTAAAAAAAATATCCAGTAACATTTCCGAATTGACTTAAACAGGCTCAAAAATTTGGGCCGACCCAATTAGTTTTTTATTTATTTTAAATTTGTCGGCACAAAATAGGGAGGAAAAAAATTGTTACAAAAGTAACGACGCATTTCAGATATAAAAATAACCCCCGGTAACATTTCCGAATTGACTATACGATAAAAAAAACCCGCCACTATTAAATATGAGGGCCAAAAAGAAGCCCAAAAAATTTAGCCCAAAAATTTGGGCCGGCCCAATTAGTTTTTTTTTAAATTTGTTGGCACAAAATAGGGAGGAAAAATATGTTACAAAAGTACCGACGCATTTAGATAAAAAAATATCCGCGGTAACATTTTCCGATTGACTTTAAACACCCAAAAATTTGGGCCGGCCCAATTAGTTTTTTTTTTAAAATTTGTCGGCACTAAATGAGGGAGAAAAAGAATGTTACAAAAGTACCCGACGCATTCAGATAAAAATATACCCGCGGTAACATTTCCGAATTGACTATACTGAAAAAATAAACCCGCACTATTAAATATGAGGGCCAAAAAAAGGCCAAAAAATTTGGGCCGGCCCAATTAGTAAAAAAAATTTGTTGGCACAAAATAGGGAGGAAAAAAATGTTACAAAAGTACCGACGCATTCAGATAAAAAAATATCCGCGGTAACATTTCCGAATTGACTTAAACAGGCCCAAAAATTTGGGCCGGCCCAATTAGTTTAAAAAAAAAAAAAAAAAATTTGTTGGCACAAAATAGGGAGGAAAAAAATGTTACAAAAGTACCGACGCATTCAGATAAAAAATACCCGCGGTAACATTTCCGAATTGACTATACTGAAAAAATAAATCCGCACTATTAAATATGAGGGCAAAAAAAAGCCCAAAAAATTTAGCCCAAAAATTTGGGCCGGCCCAATTAGTTTTTTTTTTAAAATTTGTTTGGCACAATAAAATGGAGGAAAAAAAATGTACAAAAGAACCGACGCATTTCAGGATAAAAAAATATCCGCGTTAAGACATTTTCTAATTGACTGCCCAAAAATTTGGGCCGGCCGAATTAGTTTTTTTTTTTTTTTAAATTTGTCGGCACAAAATAGGGAGGAAAAAAATGTTACAAAAGTACCGACGCATTCAGATAAAAAAATACCCGCGGTAACATTTCCGAATTGACTATACTGAAAAAGTAAACCCGCACTATTAAATATGAGACCGACAAAATAAACTCGCACAAAATTAAAGGAAAAAAAAAAGAATTAATGACACGCAACAACGCGCGAAAAATTAACGCCCCGCAGTAACGTGCAGGAAAAAATAAACTTACACTATTAAACATAAAAAAAACGCGCGAAAAAACAAATAAAAATAAATAAATAACACATTTCACAAGTAAAACTACGTCGTTTTGGCACTGCTACAGTACCCCGGCCCAATGGGCTCGGTTACTGTTCATCGGCCCAAAAAAAAAAAACTTTATTATCCCCTCATCTTTTTTGGCCAAAAATAAGAATTTTTTTTTTTACAGGAAGTACTCTCATCTTTAACTATTTACGACTTTCTATCGACATGAGTTAACGCCCACAACAACGCGCGGTTAATCTTTCTTGTATTAAACAAAGCTAAACTAAGAATAAGTAAAAACATTATATATGGCAATGAAAGTGTTATATATGGCAATGAAAGTGATGATTTGTTTGATGAAGAAATCCGACAACAAGCGAAAGTAATTTTTCAAGCAGCAACAAAAGCAAATAAAGCAGTATGAAAGTCAAATAACAAATTTGTTGAAGAAATCTAACAACAAGCGGAGATTATCTATATACTCAATAGAAAAGTATTACGACGTCGTTGCATTGTTGCCTGCTACAGTGCACGCTACAGTGCCCGGCTCATTGAGCTCCCAGTTTGGGCCGGCCCATTTTTTTTTACAAATACGCAATACTAAAATAAAATACTCGGCACAAAATAAAATTAAAAATTTAAAAAGTACTGATTTATTCAGATAAAAAAAATATACGCTACATGAGGCACAACACATAAGCCCATATAAAAAAACAAACTATTAAACATGAGACAAAAAAAATAAACCCGCACAAAATAATATAAACAAAATTGTTCGGCACAACATAGCAATTTTTTTTACAAAAGTACTGATTTATTCAGATCAAAAAATACCCGCACCATGAGGCCCAACACATAAGGCTATATAAAAAAACCATTAAACATGAGACTGAAAAAATAAACCCGCACAAAATAATATAAAAAATTGCTCCGCACAACATAGGATTTTTTTTAACAAAAGTACTGATTTATTCAGATAAAAAAAAACCCGCGCCATGAGGCCCAATAAATAAGCCCATATAAAAAAACAAACTATTAAACATGAGACCGAAAAAATAAGCCCACATAAAATAAATAAAAAATAAAATAAAATTAACGCAATGCAGTAACGTGCGTACTTAATAACTTTAAAATAAACGGCCCCCAAAAAAAAAAACCTCCTACGCTAAGTAAAAAAAATTAGCCCCGCCGCAACGCGCGAGTTCTTATGCCTGAGCGCACCAATAAAAAATAACCCGTCACGCAGCAACGCGCGAGTACTTTGGCTTGTTAATCTTCATCATGCATAAACAACAAAAGCAAAAGCAAAGCGTAGATTTTATTTGCGGCAGTCGGTTTTTGCCGACGAGTCCGACGGTGACGAAGGTGATTCAAGTTGGATTTTGTGTATAATTGAAAAGCGAAGAGAATGGCGCTAACCATGTCACTTAACCCAAATGGTTTGACAGTTATGGCATAACTAGTGTTTGCATTTTCAAATTAAAGGAATAACGGCGGGAGTAGGGTTTGACGGGTGGCCTAAAGGAGGCGGCTCAATATAGCTCCGATACCATGTTGAACAATGAAAACTCCGTAAGAGATATTATATTATTGATATGATATTTATAATGCAATTACATCTAACCCACGATCACGCTTGGTCTACATTTATCGTCTAATACTAGTTACATAGTTGACCAAAAATTATAAATTTAAGTCCAACATCGAACGCTTATACATTTGGTGTTGACAAAGGCCTTGTTTCACATTGTTTTTCCGTTTTCTTTTGTGTCTTGTAAAGGGTAAGAATGGGGTAAAAGTGATATGCGTCTTCAGATCTTCTCCTTCAGTTACCATAAAACAGCTTACACAATTATGTACACAGTTATGTATTATACACTTGGTTTTTTATCAATAAACACGAAAGAAACATATGCTGACTATCTGACTTTAAAAAGGTCAAGGTTGAATTTTTATACACCGTAAAACTGTTAGGGTATATGACACCTGCACACACTTCTCTACAGACCTTTGTACGGTATATAGCTCCTGCATACACCGCTCGAACAAAAAAAAAAATACAAACAAGGCTTACGGAAAGTAAATGCGGAATATAACCGACAAAGATATAACGTGATATCTACGACTAGGATAGTCGTGGCAGTCCATGGGATCAAACCAGAGAGATATTATTAAGCTCTGAGCTAAACTGCTTAGGCTCGTGCCAAACTGTACGATCGTGTTAAACTGTACGATCGTGCCAAATTGCACGACCCGTGCCAAACTGCATGCCCCGTGCAAAACTGCATGCCCCATGCTAAACTGCACGCCCCGTGCTAAACTGCACGGGGTACAAACACACACACCCAAACCCTAGTTTACAATTACAATGAGAGGGGTATTTATAAGTGTGAAACCCATCTTCACTTTACTTATTCTATCGATGTGGGATTGGGTTTGCACCCAACAATCATCCCCTCAAACTCGGTACTACAATAGGCCTCCCCTCCAACGATACAGGACGCAACATGTTCTAGAGTCGCTGGACCACCTGTCCCACTCTATCTGAGCGGCGTGATCTGCTCTACATGAGCTATCGTTAAATCTGGATTAACATGGGGTTGCGCCACCTGCGTCACACACATCGGGGCCTATATCAGTCTTCACAACTCAACAATCTCCCACTTGAAGGCTAATCACTTCACTGCTCTCCGTCTCAAGTAATCTCTTTAAACTTAGAACCACCTTCCCATTAACAATGCTACCGCTCTAACCTTTCTGTACCGCCGAACATACGAAACATGCTGCACCAACCAAACGCCGGGCTAGGAGACTTTCGATACAAGGTATCCTGAACTAACATCAACAATGCTACTGCTCTAACCTTTGTGTACCGCCGAACATAAGGAACACACTGCACTAACCAAACACAGGGCTAGGAGACTTTCGATATAAGGTATCCTGAACTAACATCATTAAACTGGGAATAACCTCTCTCTGGTAAGAACCATCCTCCGTTATCAATTCAATCGGAGGCTAGTTGAAGCTGCGCAGAACTTCAACTTCTATTTCATCACCAACCTGGTGAACATCACTACAAGGCTCTTCGTTCCAAGAATCTTCAACAAAGATAAGGACCCTTCACTTATCAATATCTAAACAAGCTTTGCCCAATTGCAAACCTTTAGATTCTTCACAAGATGAATCGAATACTTAGTATCTCTATCACAGTATTAAACACTTTCTGCCTGAGCTCAGTCTAACTTCTTAAGAGACTTCTTCAACCATATCAACTCTCTGCTTGCTTATGCAACTGCCATAAACTAGACTTATATAGTTAACATAGTGATACTCTTATGTAGTCCAGACCCCCACTCGACTGTTGTTATACCAACTGTAAGCACATAACCAAGCACCTGCTTCTCAGAGCATTTATCCTTCATCTCGAACACTAAGGGCAACTACCACTTAGGCGACCAACATGTCATCAACCTATAACAGTAATATAATAGAGGATGAACCAACCTTTTTTTAAGTAGCGACAATGGTCCATAACACATATCTTGTACCCTGCCCTCTATATAAAACTGTCAAATTTCAAGTACCATTGTCTCGGTGCTTGAGTCAGTCCGTACAGAATTTCCTTCAATATGCACTCTAGGTTTTCTTCTTGCCCAGCTAGCTGAAAACCCTCGCTTTTGTGCTGTGTAGATGTATCATTTAAGGCTCCCACATAAGAAGGCTCTTGCAGCTACAATACTCAAGACTAACCTGATTGTAGTCACCTTCACAACTAGAGAGAAGATCTCATTGTAGTCTACCCCCATTTCTGTTGGAAACCCTTAACCACCAATCGAGCCTTGTACCTTTTGCTGCCATCCTGCTCTTCTTTAACCTTGAACATCCATAATCTTTGTGATGCCTTCTTTTTTGCTGATATTCTGACTAAGGAACACATCTGGTTCTTTTCAAGTGAAACCATCTCTTCATTAATAGCCTTCTTCCACTCTACGGATTCTTTGCTACTCAAGGCTTATGAATAAGACTCTAGTTCACCATTCTCTATCAGTAGCAAATAGTTTGCTGATGGAGAGTACCTTACTGGAGCCCTAGACTCTGTGTTGGATCTTCGTACATGTGGAGTCTTGGAGCCTCCTTCTTCAGAGGATGCTCTATCTTCAGAGTCTTATTCATTTGATCTTCTACTATCCTCGAAGCTCCCACT
>BQNB010136817.1:0-17946 GCA_026074375.1 Tanacetum coccineum
ATTGAAAATAGATTATAAAAAATAGTATTTGGATTTGATTATGCCATTTGATAACACAATAATCATAAAATCAGTTTTTTCAGTGTTTGGCGAATCAGCTTATTTAGTGTTTTGACTTTTAATGTGTAAAATGACTAAATAATACATCCTTTTTCTTATAATTAAATCAAACAAATTTAAAATTAGCAATTAATCAAATTTAGCTATTAACATTCTTGTTTATGTTTAAACCTGTAAAGAGAATTAATATTTACAAGTCTAAAATTTAACATGTAGAATTTATAATTTATAACATATGGTTTCATTTTTCTTAAAAGAAATGATTAAGACGACTAAAAACATACCTAATTTTATGCCTAACAAATGACAAAGCTATACAAAAACATAGTGGGCTAGCTACATAACAAACAATTATATGTATTATATTTTCTTGTGAAAACAACGTGGGTGACCGGGTGAGAAAGCTATTTTGTGAAAAATTAAGGTGGTGTTTAGTTGTAGAAAAATTTTCATGCTTTTCTGTAAGGAATGGTTTTTCTCTTTAGAGAAGAGTTGAGAATTCTGAAAACCTGTTTAGATGGGAGTTGTATTTTTCCTTTTAGAAATGAAGAATAGTAAAATGTGATTTTCTGTTTTTCTATTCAACATTAGAAAAAGAGTAAACTGCAAAAATCATCCATGTGGTTTGTAGTTAGTGGCACTAATCATCCCTAGTCGATACTATTGGCAATAATCATCCCTGAGTAGCAAATGTCCGGCAAAAATCATCCTTATTAGGGATGATTTTTGCAAAAAGATTAACAAAAAGTTTTGCAAAAAACATCCCTTCAGGGATGATTATTGCCGAACATTTCACCACTCAGGGATGATTAGTGCCAATAGTATCGGCTAGGGATGATTAGTGTCACGAACTACAAATCACAGGGATGATTTTTGCAGTTTACTCTTAAAAAAATGAGAATTTCCTTTTTTTTGAAATATATTAGAAAAAAATGCGATTAAACAAATTTTTAGTTTTTTCATTTTCAAATGAAAATTTTCCTGGAAAAATAGGATATTTTCTTCAACTAAACACACCCTAACATTTTGTGAATGTAGTATTTTTCTGAATATATAAATATTCTTTCTATTTCTCTTTTTGAAAATTTATTTTAAACCTTATGTTGCAACAAAAGAACTGAAGAAGCAAAGGATGTAATGAAAATGATTGGTCACCACTTGCTTACCTAAAATTGCTTTTTGAGGGTTTATAATCGCAGAAAAAACATATTTCTACTTTTCTTTGCCAAACACAAAAAGCTAAATTATTTCGTTTGCAAATCGCAATAATAGGATAAGCTGATTTCAAAGGCACTCTCAAACACCGTCCTTAATTAAACAATTTTTACTCTTACTCTCGTATTAAAATATTTAAAAATTAGAGATTCTTTTGTTTCAAAATAGGATAAAGGCAATTTATTACCAACCTACTTTCTCATTTTTACCGTAATAAGCAACTTACTTTTTTTCGTACTCATTACACCCACGTACATTCAAATTTTGTTCGATATCAAAGTACGTACTTTGACAAGTAATTATTTTTTTTTAAATTTCGTACTTTATAAAATCTTAATTTTTTTAAATAAATTTAATTTTTTTCGTACTTTTTAAATTTAACAAAAAATTATTTTTTTTAAAGTTAAGAAAAAATAAAAAAGTTAAAACTTTTTTACTTTTAACTTCTAATTTTTTTTACTTTTTTATTCTTTTCTTAACTTTTAAAAAAATTTAATTTTTTTCGTAGAAAAAAAATTAACTTTTTAAAAGTGCGAATTTTTTAAAAAAAAAATTTGTAAAAAAAATTTAAATGTTTTACTAAAAGTAACCTAGAAAAATATTTTATAAATTTTTTAAAAAATTTTTTGGTAAAAAAATTTAAATTTGTTAAAGTACTTTTTAAAAAATTAAGATTAAAAAAATTATGATTGTAAATATGTTAAAGAAGACAAGGGTAATATAGTCATTTTATGGTTATATTGGTGATATCGAATAAAATTTGATTGTACGTGGGTGTAATGAGTACGAAAAAAAGTAAATTGATCATTACGGTACAAATAAGAAAGTAAGTTGGTAATAAACGGCCTTTATATCTAAGTTGCAGTTAAAACCTCATGAAATATAAACCCTTTAGGGATTGTTTTTTCGTGTCATTCATTTGAGAGTTCTTTTTTTTATCACGAATTTTGGGAGACCGGCAACCACACAAGAGGGATTAGATTCAAACCTCACTTTGAATCGAAATGGTCAAAAACGGTCACATAAACATCCTTGCCAGGTCGCAAACATTTCAATTAAAGACTCGCGTTTCTCAGATTGAAAACCCCGACATATTTGTTGACACCGTAGTTATATAAAAACCTATAAAGTAAAATTACTACGTGTTCCAGTTGTTTTGAAAAAAAAGGTGAAAGAGACTAACACCAAAAGTAATGAAGCTATAGTGACATATACCAAAGTCATTAGGGTTAAGTCTATATATTACCAATGCACTTTTAACATTTTACACATCTAGGTAACTAACTTACCAATGTAGTCTTTTCGACACAGGGGAAGCCAATGGTTTCAATGATTTCATCTCTCGTGTTGGCCTCATTGATCTCCCCCTTGGTGGTAGGCGATTCACAAGGTTTGATAAGAATGGCAAAAAGGCAAGTAAATTAGACAGGTTCCTTGTCACTAACAATTTCTTTAAGAGTTGGGATGAGGCTTCTGTTGCGGTTTTATGCAGGTCATACTCTGATCATTGCCCTCTTGTTTTGAAAGTGTGTAATCCGAACTTTGGGCCTAAACCCTTTCGAATATTTGACAAGTGGATCGAAAACGAAGAGTTGGGTGCTGTCCTCGCGAATTCCTGGGCTTCAATCCTATGTCTTATATCTCCTGATTTAGTCCTCAAGAATAAATTAAAAAAGTTGAGGTTGGACATCTGGACGTCAAAAAAGATATTAGCCCAAAATAAAGCTAGAGATGAGTTGACCCATTCGCTGCTTGAATAGGATTTGAGGGTTGAGGCGGGTCTTATTGTTGAGAGAGATATTGAGAAAAGGGAGGAATGGATCATGGACTTAAACATGCTGGATCAAATTCAAAGGGAGGATCTCAAACAGAAGTGTCGCATCAGATGGGCGGTATAAGGTGACGAGAACTCTAGATTTTTCCACTCAATACTTAAGTGTAAGTATTCTAGTTTCAATATTAAGGGTATTCATGCAAATGGCCTTTGGGTTGAATCCCCTGATGCCATAAAACACGCGGCATGGGAGCATTTTTCCTCACGGTTTAAAGAATCGGCTCATTCTAGACCGACTTTCAACCGCTCCCTATTTCACAAACTTTCCTCCTTTGATGCTGAGTCTTTGGAATCCTCAATCTCCCTTGAGGAGATTAAAGAAGCTGTTTGGAGTTGTGCGAGTTCTAAAGCACCGGGCCCGGATGGCTTTAACTTTAATTTTATCAAATCGTACTGGGAGATATTAAAGCATGCTTTTTTTGGAAGCATCAAGTATTTTGAAGCCACTGGTAAGATTGTAAACGGCTGTAACCCTTCCTTTTTAGTCTTGATCCCTAAAAATAAGGACTCACTTGGATTCTCGGATTATAGGCCTATAAGCCTAATTGGTTGTGTCTATAAAGTGTTATCTAAGATTCTTGCGACTCGGTTATCTAAGGTGATTGCCTCTATTATTGGTCCTAACCAATATGCGTTTCTAGCGGGACGTTAGATTCTTGATGGTTGTCTTATCGCTAATGAGATAATTAGAATGGCTTCAATTGACAATCTCAAACTTTTGCTTTTCAAGGTTGATTTTGAGAAAGCATTTGATAGCGTTAATTGGACCTTTCTACAAAATACTATGAGGCAAATGGGTTTTGGTAGGAAATGGAGAAAATGGATAGCTTCGTGTCTCGAATCAGCTTCCATCTCGGTTCTAGTTAATGGTTCTCCAACTAAAGAATTTGAAATGGAGAGAGGTATCCGTCAAGGTGATCCTCTTTCCCCTTTTTTGTTCCTGATTGTGGCTGAGGTGAAGGTATGTGAAAAGGGATTTTACAAAGGGCTATTTCTCTCGAATAGTGGTGCTAATGTCTCTTTATTACAATATGCGGATGACGCCCTATTTTTTGGCGATTGGTCTAGGCTTAATGCTAAGTATCTTATTAATATCCTAAAAGCTTTTGAGCTTGCTTCCGGGCTTAAAGTCAATCTCTCAAAGAGTAGAATTATTGGTGTGGGTGTCCCCTTTGTTGAGGTGGAAAGTTTGACCTCAAGCCTCGGATGCTCTCACGGGTCCATCCCTTTCATTTACCTTGGCCTTCCGGTGGGGAAAAGGATGCGGTTTTGTGATGGGTGGAGCGATATCATAAACCGCTTTCATGACCGGTTATCTTCTTGGAAAGCTAAGACGTTCTCTACTGGGGGCAGACTCACTCTTGTTAAATCTGTACTTGGAAGTCTCCCTATCTATTATCTCTCTCTTTTTAATGCTCCTATTAAGATTATAAAAACCTTAGAATCCATTCGTAGTCGGTTCTTTTGGGGTTTTAAGGAGGCTACCAGGGGTATTTGTTGGGTTAAATAGAGCTCTTTACTTTTTGACGTTGACAAAGGGGGTTTAGGCATTGGTAGTATTGCCGCAAAAAATCTCGGCCTTCTCGAGAAATGGAAATGGAGATTCCTCTCGGAGGATGATGCCCTTTGGCGTACCGTAATTGTAACGCCCCGACCCAGAAGGGTAGAAGTATTACAAATATGGTGTGACATCAAAAGCATACACAATCATAACACAAGCATAAACAGCGGAAGTCTTAAATAAATAACCAAAGGAAAATAAGTCAACATGACTTAAGGTACATAAGTTCTCAAAGATAGACATATCCAAACGAAATAACAAATGTCTTGAAAGGAAACAATTCGCATATCAAAGGTAAGATCTCTAGGGTAGTCCACACTCAGCACTCATAACCCAAAAGCAAACCCCAGCTCCTAGCTTAGATACCTGCCGCAGGAAAAGAAAGTGCGGCTGAGCTTACAAAGCCCAGTGAACAGATATATATATAATCGAATGCAAAAGATAACGGAAATCAAAGGATATGATACAAAGGTACAAAGGATATCACAAGACATGATCAAAGGGATACAAATATAAGATAAGACAAATCAGAATATCAAATCATAGGGTAAGGTAAGATGAATCAGAAAATCAAATTAGGTTAAGTTCAATCACCAAGCCCAAACAAATCATATCAAAGTGACCATGGAGTCATGAGCTCCAAAGTCTGTTGTGAAAGACGTGGATTGCACCCAATCATCAGTCACCAAATATCCAAATATCATAATGTCATAATCCATCGAATACAAAACAAATCTAGGATGCATCCATACGCCCCTTAAACAAATAATAATCTTCATAGTGCACATATAATATCAAATGGGGGACGGTGTGAGAAATCACTCACCCACACATGAGTCATGCCAAAGGTGCATCAATGACACGGCCATGTTACCTTCATGGCTAGGAAACAAATAGTGGCTTGGTTCTCAAACTGAAGGGTTCAAAGCAAAGTCATATCAAAGTTCATTTCAAAGGAATCATATCAAAGTTCATTTCAAAGGGATCATATCAAAGTTCAATATCAAAGGTTCAAATATCAAAGGGATCATAGCAAAGTTCAAAAGGGAACATAATAACAGACCATATAAGAAAGCCAAATACAAGGCTCGGAGCAAATGTGGCAAATCACATAAGTAATCAAAGATAGAGAGGAATATGTCAGAATAACCTTAAACAATAAGGTACAGAACATATGTACCATTATTCCGAAACAAGCAAAAATCAAAGAAACACCACAGGAACTATCACAATCACTCCCCCTCATGACCGCACCTAAAGAAATGATGAATTCGATTACAAACCATTCATTTAAGTTTATACTTTCTATTTTTAGAAACTTTCACTTTTATAACTTCCATTTTTAGAAACTTCTATTTTAGTAACTTCTATTTTTTAGAAACTTTTCGATAATTATAGTAACTTTCCATAATTAAAACTTTCGATTTTTAGTAACATTTCATTTTTAGAAACTTTCTATTTTTAGAACTTTCCTATTTAGTAGTTTCCAAAATTAGTAATATTCTTCATTTGCGATTCTATTATGATGTTTTTAAATAGCTTAGGGACTTAATATGTCAACCTATAAGTTAGGGTTAAATATGACATTTTTCCATATCGTTAGATGGTATAATATGCAAAATCAACAATAATTTTCAAAGTTAAAAAGAGTAAATATCAAAGTTTCTTATTTTATCAGATTTATACCTCCATTTTATGTAATTAAACAAGTCAAACCCTTAATTTTACATAATTTACATATATATAGTCCTTTTGGTTTAATTTAATTACTATAAACATTATCTATTAATTAGCCATAATTACAAAACAAGCCTTAATAGATGCAAGATAAACAAAATCATACTTTATACATTAATTACTAACCAAACCTATACATTTCAGAATTACAATTTTATCCCTCATTTAATAATTTACTTTCTAATACATAATATGATGAATTTAAACCATTTTAAAAATCCAAAATAATATCAAAATGACATTTTATACCCCCCAACTTATTTTTAATACAGAATAGACTAAGTATAATAACATGTTCTAAAAATAGAACCCCATAGTTTTCATAAATTAATAACAATCCATTATGAGCCTTTCACAATGTCATGGGGGCTAAGCTTGTCATAATGTACCGGAATTGGGTATTTCAGGGGATGGTGAGTCATCTAAGGGATTTGACATTTGAACAAGAACCTTTGAGCATTTCCCAATCAATAGGAGTTTGATTTATGAGTCCAAATGAGCTCGTGATAAGGCAATCGTTGAGTGAACTGTATCTTCTTTGTGTTAGTTAACCTAAGCCGCACCCTTACTGTTGGGGTGGGGCTCGGCCTCCGAACCGTACGTGGGACGAGTTTCTGCCTCATACAGCTCGGGCCAAAACCGAGGGGGGGGGGGGAAGTTTAGGAGAGATGGAGAGAGCCAGCAACTGACAGTCGGGGCGGGGATAAGCTTCATTCTTCACAAGCTTATCCCTCCCAAAAAACCGACTCTATTAGAAAGTAGAATTAGCAACTTTTACACGAATTTTCAAGTGGATGAGATTGGTCGAGTGGTCTCAGTTGGAGATGGGATTGCACGTGTTTATGGGTTGAACGAGATTCAAGCTGGGGAAATGGTTGAATTTGCCAGCGGTGTGAAAGGAATAGCCTTGAATCTTGAGAATGAGAATGTAGGGATTGTACTGGCTAGTACTCAACCTAGAGATGAAAGAAGTAAGAGCCCCCTCTTGCCGCAAAATAGTAAATTAGGTTCAGTTGAAAAAACAGCTATAAATGACTACTACGAACGAAGGATGCAAGTCCTCTCAACAAACTCCATATCTGCAGAAAAAATGCCACTATGCCACTGCCTGTTTACTAAGATCATCATAGATTATTAATGCGTGCATTCCATTATCGCGGAAATATTCCCCCATGGCACAGCCAGAATATGGGGCAATAAATTGCAGAGGAGCAGGATCCGAAGCGGTGGCTGCTACAAGAATGGAATATTCCATAGCATTCGCTTCTGAAAGAATTTGAACTAATTGTGCCACAGTTGAGCGTTTCTGTCCGATCGCTACAGAGGATTTTGTATTGTGTCTATGTAGCGATCTTGGAAGACAGAAACGCTCAAACTGTGGCACTATTAGTTCAAATTCTTTCAGAAGCGAATGCTTGGAATATTCCATTCTTGTCTGCAGCCACCGGCTTCGGATCCTGCTCCTCTGCACATTTATTAGCCCCATTATTCTGGCTGTGCCCTTGGGGGAATTTTTCCAGATAATGGAATGCAGCATTTTAATATCTATGATGATCTAGTAAAACAGGCAGTCGGCATAATCGACAAATGTCATTATTGTTAAGCCGAACCACCAGGCCGTGAGCGCTTTCCCAGGGATGTTTTCTATTTACATTCCCGTTCTTAGAAAGAGCCGCCTAAACGATCAGGACCAGACAGGCGCGGTAGCTTGACCCCTTACCCGTCATGAAACACAAGTGGAGGGACGTATCACTATATTCCTTTCTAATGTGATCCCCATTACTGATGGACTAATCTGTTCGGAAATCAGAAGTCTTTTATGCGGACATTAGTCTGCTATTATACGTCGGCTTATCTGTCTGTCGTGTTTGGGTCTGCACGCTCCAGTTGAAACTTATTTGTAAACAAAGTCTGCGGTGTTCCAAAAACTGGAATTGGCACAATATCGCGAAGTGGCCGCCCTTGCTCAATTGGGTCAGCCTGGATGCTGGACTCAGGCATTACTCAATAGAGGTTGCAAGGTTACAGAAGTACCGAAACAACCACAATATGCACCACTTCCAATTGAAAAACAAATTGCGGTCATTTATGCAGCTGTCAATGGATTCTGTGATCGAATGCCACTAGACAGAATTTCTCAATATGGGAGCGCCATTTTAAAGAGTATAAAAACAGAATTACTACAATCCCTTTTAGAAAAAGGTGGCTAACTAACGAAAGAAAAAATGGAACAAGATACTTCTTAAAGGAATGCGCTTTGGGTTACACAATATAAAATAAAAAAAATCGAATTATGAAAAGGAACGAAAGTTGACCACAATCCCAATTACTTTCCGTTGGTCAACAACAACAAAGGGCTCGTTTTAGGTCTTCACTACTCCTACAGGAATAAGTCACTTTCTGTACTGGGTCAGGGAATAATTTGATTCTCAATCCAGAATGTCTCCATATGTTTTTTGATGAGCGTCTTTCTTAATTATGATTTTTGGTTTTTCAATGGATTTGTTTATTTAGAGTCCGCAAGGGGATAATCTGACAATTGAGAATTTACGCGGAAAAAAAGTGAATGTTATGTAGTTGGATAGTATGAGGGCCCTCATTGATGACCGCCTATCAAACTGTTTTTTCTGTTTCAGATTTTCTATTTGATATTGAATGGCTACAGCATATTTTTTCTTACATATCTACTAAAAGGCAAGTCGCTTGATTGGTTGAATAAACCAGAAAAGAAAGGATCCGTGTTAGAGAAGCATCGAGAAATGTTATTAACACTTGATTTGTTTTCATACGGCTTAGAGGAATTTCCTCTATACGCTTTTAGTCTCAGTAGTATGAGTCCTCTAGTTGACTTTTAGCGCTTCTCTCAATAAGGAGATGTAAGTCCTCTTTCAAACACCTATCCTCATTCATTGTAAACATTACCCTTATCTTTCTCTGATTGTGCGTCCCTGGGCGGAAAGAGAAATACATTGTTTACCACTGACAAACGTAGCGGGATGTATGAGAACTTAAATGAACACCCTGGGGAGCTACACCTGCGCTTAGGAGAAGAATCCTGTGACCCTCCCATGATTGAATGACTGAGCTATGCCATGTGGGAAGTCTTTCTCTGAACATGCAGTAGAAGAACTCCCCCGCTTTCAAGCTTCTTCCCAAAAATTTTTTCCTTTCATTTACCATGCATCCCTTGCCCCGTACATGGCCTGCTCTTTTTAGTCGTTTCCAGACGAAAAGAAATGTTGACGAATCTCCGGGTCACTCCACCACTAACGGACTTTACTGGCCTGAAACTTTCAGGTTCTCTTACTCGACTAAGGGCTTTACCTCAACGATTTCTTTTTTCGTAAATTAGATCCTTTTAAAGTAGATCGCAAGAGGTAGTGGATTACCTTCCATGGTCGACGGTTCCAGTGACTATGAGTTCTCTGATCGTTGCCCTCACAAAGTACAGTTGCAAGAGTTTTGTTCTATCTGAAAGACAAGAACTCAAAATAAGGCCACGATTGGGGTCAATAATAGAATAAGGTTTAACCGCGAAACATACGTCCAACGTAGGGAAGCACTAGGTCTATCGTCCCAACCCTATCACTAATGATTTACTTATGTCAAGGGCTGGTAAGTCTAACGGGGTCCTCAAACGAAAACGTTGATCTCGACAAAAAAAGAGAAGTACAAGCAAATCATTCAAAAAACCAACATCTATACTACGGCATAGGGAGGGATGAGATTGGGTGTCCGAAGTGTTACCCAGATGTACAACTAAGTAGTTGTCTTCACGGGGCGAAGAATAGAGTAAGGCTTCCACCTCGAAAAAGTCTTTACTTGAGGGCGTTGTCCGATTTCCTTCCTGCAACGGAGGTCGCCCGTTCGCCCCACACTTCAGAATAAGAGTCAACAAGAAGATTGAATACCAGAGATAGAAGGACCTGCTGGTAACCCTATCCTTCTTTCCATACTCACAGCGAGTACCATTGTGCTTAGAACGAGTGGTGCGTATTCAATGCTCGAGTGTGCGTGGAGTTTCGCCTAAACTGTTAAACTAACCCGCTGCACAGTGGCTTAGATTATACCTTCCTTTTTCTGTATTTACAAGTCAAACCCTTAATTTATACAATTTACTTATTTAGCCTTTGTTTTTTAATTATTTAACAATTTCTTTAATTTATCCATAATTATCTTAAACATGTACTTATAGATTCAAAATATGACAAATTCATACTTTTTACATTAATACTAACCAATCCTTCCACTTTTCAAAATTTACAATTTCAGTCCCATATATTTTAATTAATTAATTTCTAATTTACCTATTATATGTAAGTAACATTTTAATCCAAAATTAATATCAATTTGACATTTTATACCCCCCAACTTATTTTATACACGTTATAATTATGTATAATAACATGTTTAACACATCAGGATTTCATTAGTTTCAGAACTTTACAAATCACCCTCCTTTATACTTTTAAATCCAAATCGACTAAATTAAATAAATCCACAAAACCCTAATTTGATTTTTCCCAACCACAAACACAATTATTACCCAATCATTAGCATTAAATGAACCTAGAAAAATTAGCAAAACCCTAACCCTAATTTATTTAAACCCTTTTTCTTTCCTTTTTCCCTTTTATTCGTAATTCGGCAAACAAGATAAATCCCAAATAATTATTTCGAATCTCTCCTAAATTTTTCCAACAATTTATCTGAGTTACATATGATATATACAATCTTAGAAAAATATAAAATCAAGTGTACAAACCTTATTTTTCCGATTTCATAATTATTTCGAAATTAGGGTTTCTAATTTGTTTTAATTCATACGATCAATATAACATGCATGGATATTTTTCCTATGTATATTATGAATTAGAATGATGAAAAATGAGATACAAAAATACCCTTGATGATCCTTGATGATTTGATGAATTTATGCTATTCGGTTGTGTATTTCGAACCCAAAATAATTACCACGATCGAACCAAGCAATCCACGATCTTCCCACTATTTTTCCCACCTTCTTTGATCTCCAAAACACCTTAGAAAAATGGTCCTAGTCCTTGAAAACTTTTTGTGCCGCCTCTTTTGTTTCTTTAGGGTTTCGGGTATGATTTTGTTTTTAGGATTTAACAAATAAATGTATAAAAGAAATATATTAGGTAGTTTGGCCGATTTTATGGGCTTTCAAAATAGATTAAATCAGAATTTTAATCTTGCCTAATTTATTTTGTAATTATCTTAATTTATTTTATTTAATTTGTATTATATAAATAAATAAATATACATAATTTCGGCATAAATGTATATACATAAGTATTAATTATTTTTCTTATACAATATAAGGTATTTTAAATCTTACATAAATTTCATAATTGTCATATGTTGTATTTTTATAATTTCTAGAATTAAAATGAAATTTATGCATGCTTTTATGTAATTTTCTTGCATTAGGGGTATTTTGGTATAATTTTACTACTTTTGTGAGATTTTTTAGGTTTTACAACTTTTCCTCTAAAAAAAATTTTCGTTCTCGAAAAATTTAAAATGGAACCGGAACGAAAAACGAAAAATGAGGGACGAAAACGATAAACATACAAAATAGACAAAGAATTGAGGATAACTAGCTAGCATAGACTCTTCGGTCTCCCAGGTAGTCACGTCTGGGATGTTCTTCCAAAGAATCTTCACAATAGGAATAACTTTTTGTTTCTAAGGACTCTCTTCTTGCGATCCAGAAGGATTCAGGTTCTGGTCAAAGGAAATATCAGGCTGAATCTGATCAAAAGGATAAGATGTGACATGCAATGGATGATAATGGTATCCCCTCAAAAGAGATACATGAAAGACATCGTGAACGTGTGATAACTGCGAAGGAAGCGCCAGACGATACGAAACTTCTCCAATACGTTCCAAAATCTCAAACGGGACCAATGAATCGAGGACTGAGTTGCCCGTTGATCCCAAATCGTTTAACTCCTCCTTGAATGGCTGAAACTTTCAGAGAAATACACGATCTCACTTGAAACTCTAAGTCACGTCGATGCTTATCAGCATAACTCTTCTGTCGCGATCTAGCCTCTTTCAGCTTCTCCTTAGCAACAGCCACTTTCTCATTAGTAATCTAGATGAGCTCCGGACCTTCAATCAAACGTTCTACATACTTCATTCCCAACATATGGTTGTCGACATTTTTCTAGCATACAAAGATCGAAAGGTGCTGCCTTGATGCTAGAATGGCCAACTATATTGTACGGCAAACTCACCCAAGCATATAATCTCGTCCCAATTCCCGTCATTCCAATGCACAAGCCTTCAAATATCTTCCAAAGTCTTGAATGGTCCTCTCTGGATTGACCGTACGGTTTGAGGATGAAAATGTGTATCTGAAACTTAAGGACGAGTTCCCATGCTTTCCGTAACATCCTTTCCAAAACGAGACGTAACTTCGGATCTATGTCGGACACATAGGAGTTGTATAGTACCATGCAGTCTAACGACTTCCTGTCGAAAAAATCTCCGCCAACTTACTAATACCATGTTCTTCCGTATGGGTAAGAAATGAGCGACTTGGTTAGTTCGATCAACAACCACCAAATCGCCATCATGTCTTTTTGAGTAGTAGGACAAACCATTAACGATAACCCATGGGAAATCTCATCCCATTTCCACATAAGGAATCTCCACCGGCTGTAACCAAATCACTAGCCCTTCTGAGGGAACAATCTTCCCCTAGTTGATAATGACAAAACCAATAAGCACAAGCTTCCCCTGAAGCTAATATAGATGAAGAACTTCCCCTGAATCCATGCACTCTTCCCCTTTTTGTCATAATCAAATAGGAGTGCATGTAGATGGTAAATAAACAATAAGCTTCCCCTTAACATGTTTACCATCTCTTGAATCATGGACTTAGTAGGCTCCAAGCAGCAAATTATCAATGATGAAGAAAAACGAATAATACGAATTTGTTGAAGAAGTTGAATTTCCCAAACTTGTGTCTTATATCCTGTTTATCCACATGACGTCGAGTCTCATACCTGCTATGTATAAGTAGACCTATGTCTCTTGACAAAATCCTCATTCCTCTATTAAATGAGACACTGAGCACAATAACGTAACTCCTTAAAGTGATAGCAAATGTACGTAGTAAGCATCATAAGGTAGATCGTACACCTTTGCTAGATTCATCAAGTCTTCGTCACCGCCTTATAATCACGAACAAGTTATCTTAAAGGTGACCACTCCTTTAAGATATGATAAGAACACAAAACCTGTGAAAATCAACTACAACATCAAATAAGTAATAATCAAATGTCTTCTTCAAATAATCTCCAAAACGAGCCATAAACATCATCATCGTTCAAGATCCAAACGCGTCCGTGTTTAGGTTTCCTCTTCATTCTTCTACCATAAAACCTTGAATCCTAGATATCAAGAGCAACCCGCTCTGATACCAATTGTTAAGTCCAGAAATCTAGACTCATCTAGGATATCAAGATCATGATCAAATGCGGAATTAGAATAAGAACAGATCATAATCAAGAACAAGATTTTAATAAAACACACGAATACTATATTAATAATAACTAATAACCTAGGCGCCTTCTAGAATCGACGCCTAGTAAACACACGCACACCTTTAATGGTTTACATCTTCTCTATCAATCCCCCCTAAACCTGGTGCCTAAACCCTCTTTATATAGGAGAGGGAGCTAGGGTTACATCCCAACCCTAGCTTACTAATGAAGCTAAATAAAACTAATTAATACTAGGTCCTTCATCTATTTCTTTTTATCATAATCAACTCGAAGTTCTATAATTCCTAACAATCTTCCCCTAGTTGATATGACAAAAAGTGTAAGCACGAGCTTCCCCTGAAGCGAAGATAGATGAAGGAAATTTTGCGTCCTTCTCGGTGATCAAGTTCCCTGAGCCAATTGGAGGGGGGGGGGAAGGGGGGGGTGGGGGAGGGGGGGGGGGGGGGGGGGGGGGGGGGGGGGGGGGGGGTGGGGTCGTGTGTGTAGTGGGGGTGGTTGTGTGGGGTTGGGGGGTGGGGGATTGTGAGGGTGGATGATTTAGGAGGAGGTGGTTGTTGTGAAGGAGAGATGATAAAGTGTTGAGGAGTTTAAATAATCAATGATCAAATCGAGAAATAATTATAGTAAGCAGCAATTTTATGGTCTGATATTGGTCAAACAAATCGTCGATTCGCGGAAGAGGATAGCGGTTACGAATTGTAATACGGTTGAGTTCGCGGTAATCAATACACAAGCGCATGCTCCCATCCTTCTTCTTAACAAATAAGACCGGTGCACCCCACAGTGAAACACTGGGTCTAATAAAGCCATTCTCCAACATCTCCTGTAACTGCTCCTTTAACTCTTTCAATTCAACAGGTGCCATACGATACGGAGCTTTTGAGATAGGTTCAGCACCGGGAATTAACTCAATGCCAAATTCAATCTCTCTAGCCGGAGGAAGTCCAGGAAGTTCATCGGGAAAAACATCAGCGAATTCACGAACAACAGAAAGATTTTCAATATTAGGACTCTCCAAAGATGTGTCCATAACAGAAGCCAGAAAACCTTGGCACCCATGAGAAATCAAGGTACGTGCCTTCATAGCAGAGATGAGCTTAACGGACTTAAGCGGTGAGGAACCATGATAAACAAATTCAGGTTGGCGAACGTTACCAAAGATCACAGTCCTAGCATAGCAGTCAATGGTAGCTCGATGAGAAGCCAACCAATCCATGCCAAGAATCACATCAAAGTCGAGCATATGGATAGGAAGTAAATTCGCAGGACGAATACGATCATCAAAACGGAGAGGACAATTAACATATTCATGGTCAATGAGCATATGGTTCTTCATTGGGGTTGAAATGATTACACGTTCAATTAATGGTGTAGGATTCATATTAAGTTTCTTAGCAAATGTGGTTGATATAATAGAATGTGTAGCCCCAGTATCAAATAAAACGAAGACAGTACGATCATCAATGTAGAGATTACCGGTAATAGTACCTGAAGTCTTTGCCGCCTGATCACGAGTCGTAGCATAAACTCGTCCTGTAGTAGGAGGCAGTCTAGCAAAATCTGTTGGCATATTCTGCTTCTGCTTCGCTTGGGGACAATCCTTCACCTTATGTTGAGTAGACCCGCAAGTAAAACATCCCCCAGTAGCCTTATAACAAACACCTGGATGAGGCTTTCCACATGTAGTACAAAGAGGTGGAGGAGGCAAAGTCTCAGTAGACCTCCTCTGACTTGCAGAACCTGAAGCATGACCCTGGTTAAAATCCCGAGTTGACTGACCCCTGTGCTGGCGCTGGTTGTAGTTACCCTGACCCTGGCGGTCATTCCCATTCCTACCAAAATGTTACAAAAAGTCTTCAAGCAATGTCCCCCAAAGATAGAGACCATGTAAAGAAGCACACTAAATAAAAAAAAATAAAAAGAAAAGAGCCCAATATACCAGCCGACCTAATGAATTCGTAGGCAATTTTGTTTAAAACTGTGCGAACTCTTTCTCATTAGCGATGTTCGTTAAAAATGACCAATATAAAAATTACCTTTTAAATTTAGAAAAAAGTGAGGGTAAAATAAATCACAACAATACACACCAAGAAGCAACTAAATTCAAAAGTTAAAACGACACAATGGGCCAAAAAAAAATAGTTGACTATAAAAACCTGAACAAAATTGACAAAGAGTATAATACATTTTTTAAAGCAATTTAACCCAATTTTAATAATACTAGATAGGATAAATAAAATCATAAGTAAATAGATAGAGGACAGGCACATCGTCTATGCGCAAGTGCTACGTATGATTTGGTTCGAAGTGTCCCGTTAACTAGTTATTGAAATGTTTCAAATCTAAAAACTCGAATACATCGAACTTGAACGAATGATTGAAAAGAAAGTCCGAAACCAAATCAAAACAATAGAATAGATAAGGAGAGGTGAGACAAAGATAGTAGAAAGTGTCTCACCCCACCACACATGAATTTTCCCCTATTGAAACACTAAGTTTCAACAAAGAAGCAAAAAAAAAGCTATGATTATTAAAAACTTAAACTAAAAAAATACAATGGCAGCAAATGATAAACAGAAGATTAATTAGGAAAAAATAAGTATTAGGTACAGAGTTATAAACAAATAATCCCCGTGCACGCACGGGGTTTTTTTTCTAATTTTTTTAATAATGTAATTTTTTATATATTGAAATTGAATAATACAGTATGTAAGATATGTAATTTTAAAACATGGAAAAATCTAAATTAAGTTACTGGATTACACTTTATTGTTTAGTAAAAACAACGTAAATCAAATTGTTTATATGTGAATAACCCTTCACATGGAGTGGTTCACTGTATTTTATTTATGGAAACTAAAATGCTCAAGAAAATGGTAACTTATTCAACTCCAAAAGCTAACTAGTCGAGTAAATTATATAATTTTTATCGTCCTCATGAATCGTTAGTTCACTCGTTAGTTCACGGAAAACGTATTTTAGCTTTTTCGGCCTTTTTGAATCTTTATATAATTTTTTGGCCTTCTTTGACCAAGCTATATAATTTTTCCATGACATCTAATTACATGACTTGTTTCATTAAAATAGAAACATCGTAGTGTTAGTCACGTATAAGATATTTATCCAAGAAGGAATTATAAATATCTAATGGATAGACCATTGTTTTTACATTTCATCGACAATATAACACGGGCTCAAGATTTTACAGTACATCGACAGTTTAATATGAAGATGACGAAACTCAAGCCTAAAATATTATTCACATACATGAAAAGCTTATATGCTCTAAAGGTATATATAATCATGATGGGTACAACTATCATGGGTAAACGTGGATATGAGCTCTAAGGTAACATTTATCATGGCTAAACTTGGATATGAACGCTAAGCTTAACTATACAATAGAATAAACATGCAATGAAAGGTGACATACTCCAGCAAGTCAAATGGCACAAAGCTGGCACTAAGCTTAACAGTACAATAACATAGCACCTATAAAACTTGTGCATATATTTTCAATAGCAGACCATAAGAGTAGGCAATCACAATTTCAAAAGCAATTCCATTGCATTCTGGTAGCAAACCAAGAGCAATGTTTTCATCGTTTCATATTAGATTCAAAAAGCCATAACAGTGGCGAATACAAAGTCAAAACCATAAAAGTAGCAAAACATAACAGTAGTTAACCCATTACAATTTTGAAATAAAATCCATGGCATTCCAAGATTAATCAAGTGCAATATTTTCCTAGTAGCCAATACAATCAACTGTCACCATGTCTACACCAAATTCCACTTCTTGCGACGATTTCATGAGACCATCACAGTTTCAAAAGACAGACTTTATTGTGACCTGCACACATTTAAATAGACCAATATCAGCTGTGAACATGTATACCGATGAAATTTATTGTCGTATAATGTTCGCTAGGAAAAATGAAGGATTGTTACGACTTGGCCTATTAAGAAGTATAAGTAGTGAAGTATGCATAATCAGCA
>BQNB010136818.1:0-17946 GCA_026074375.1 Tanacetum coccineum
TCCAATGTGTTCATGTTTATATCTTTTGAAACCCCTTCCTTGTTACACATGACGTACTTAGATCTTACCAAAACGCTTTTAGTTTTTTTTTGCCATTTTTTTAACTTCAAAACCTCCAATTTCAGCATAAAATATATAAAAATCAACACATTCCTCAATCGTATCAAAAACTTTCCCCTTCCCTTTTACACATGACGTACTTAGATCTTACCAAACCGCTTTTAGTTTTTTTTGTGCTGATTTTTTTAACTTTAAAACCTCCAATTTTAGCATAAAACATATAAAAACCAACACATTCCTCAATTGTATCAAAAAAATTCCCTTTGATAGGTAAGTAAGTGCTCTCAACATTTGGTTCCTAATATACCGATCCTCCCGGTGTCTCACTATGAAGGTATAAACATGGCCTTGGTATATGAGGAACTGTTTTCAGAATTATATATGATTTTTGTTAATAATCATTTTTGGTACAATACAGAACATATTCAAACACAAATAGAAAACAGAATCAAATGTGATTTTTAATCACAATAATTTTTTATTCAAAATAGAGCATACACAAACATAATATAAATAACAAAATCACATGTGATTTTTGATCAGTTTCATCTTTATTCACAAAATTCAACATCATATAAAACTTTATAAACTACTACCAATATCAAATAAAATAGAATCACATGTGATTTACCTGTAGCTGCTACAAGATTTTCTTCTTTATTTATGTCTACAATAAGACCATCCACTTCCTGAATTTCAGTGTCAACCAAATTATTTTCATCATCAACAACCATATCGATTTCGTTTAACTGATTATCATCAATATTTTTTAATTCTTGATCTGTTTCCATAGTTAGGGTTAATAGTTATGATTAACCGATCTGTTTTGTAGTGATTTAAAGGATTTGTAGCAGTTAGGTTAATCTTCGGTGGTTGGTGATGGTGGTTGGTGGTTGGTGATGGTGGTTTGTGGATGCGTCGGTTGTTGGAGATGTTGTTTTTTAATCGTCAGTGGTTGGTGATTGTGGTTGGTGATGGTGGTTGGTGATGGTGGATGGTGATGGTGGTTGTTGATGGTGGTCGTTTGGTGGATGGCGGCAGTTTGATGGATGGTGACCGGTGGATGGTGACCGGTGGTTAGTCGACCTAGAGAGAAGTGTGTGTGTTTTTTTTAATAATGTGGAATGTATATAAAGTTAAGCTTTTATTATTTCCAGAATTACCCTTCATGTAGAAAACCTGTTGGGATTTACAACCCTTAGATCATAGATAAATAGAGGGTGGAGATGGATTCTTTTGATCTATGCTACATATGAAGTCTTTAAGGATCTCAACTCATATCATTAAAACCGTGTATGTTTCTTTAAGCTGTTTGTATAAAAAATAGTGAGTTGTAACGAGTGGTTGAATTAAGTTTAGTAAATTATGTTTTAAGACTAAGGATTATAGTTGACTAAGTATTTAAAAGATGAGAGATTATTTGCACACATGGTTAATTGATTTACACATTTTATTGTACAAGCAATGAAATTGTTTAATTCATAATTTATTGTGAATTAAAATGTTACGTGTGTAGTGACATAA
Organism: Tanacetum coccineum; assembly: GCA_026074375.1. Classification (NCBI taxonomy): domain Eukaryota; kingdom Viridiplantae; phylum Streptophyta; class Magnoliopsida; order Asterales; family Asteraceae; genus Tanacetum; species Tanacetum coccineum. Next base: position 1,585 of record BQNB010136818.1, read on the forward strand.
AAGTTGATATGGTTGACAATAGTAAATATTTGGTTGATATCAATTATCAAAAACCATTTTGTTATTTATTTCATATTTATATCTTTGTATCATTAATTTAGGGCAAATTATAAAAAAATATAGCCAACTTACCAATTTATATTATTGTATGTAGGCAACTTTTTTTTGTAAAAAACTCATTTAACTTTTGAATTTTGACTATTGTGTGTAGTGGGTGACTATTTTTTAACCAACTTGTTAACCGTGAAGGGTAAATTGGTCATTACATGTGGGCTAAATACACACAATATTCGAAATTCAAAAGTTAAATGATTCTTTTATAAAAAAAATTGCCTATACACAATAGAAAAAAATAGTAAATTGGCTACACTTTTTTATAATTTGCCCGTTAATTTATGCCTCAGTCAATATACTTTTATAAATTTTACCTTGCCTCAACATGAGTGCATACATTTTCCCTTAATGTTAGTTGTATTAAAAGCAAATTTATTATTCGTTTCATATTTACATATTTTTCTATTACTTTTATCTAACTTATGCTTAAGTCAACAAATTTCTATAAATTACATTTAAGTAACGCACTGACTCTATTGTCGATGTTCCTCTAGGAAAGGAAAGAGCACGAATTATCAATTTTACCATGTCGCAACATGAGGGCATACATACCTTGCTTATGTCAATCATCTGCAAGTATATCAATTTTATAAGTTGTTCGATAACTTTGGTAAGTAAAAACGATTAACACAATACCTAAAAAATTTACTTAACATAATATCACATGTTTTTACTCATAATTCATTGTTGATCAAAGATTTAGATTCATGAATCACGATAATTCAATTCATTATTATCAAAACATACAAAAACCGAGGGAGCCTGGGTTAAAACATTAATGCTACCCACCCGGATCCAACCTGACCCAGCTCCAGCATTTAATTCTCGTTCTCGACCCGCCATCTGACCCAGATTATATTTAATGCTCCCATCCGGTTAAACAGTTAATGCTACCCATTGATCCTCTTCTCTCACTCATTTAAACACGTACCACATACGTGTCTCTTTCCCCATCTCCTCCCCCCTCTCATATCCATCTTTGTATCTCTCTTTAAAACATATAGTTTGGGTGTTTTAATCGCCGCTATTTGCAGAAGGTAGTTTTTTTAATTCAAGATTTAAGATGTGATTTTGTTTTTGCATGTACCGAAATCAATTGGAAATTGTATTAATTTCACTACACATATTTTGGTTTTTGATTTTTGTTAAATTTTGAATGCCTCATGGTGGAATAGGCTTTTGAAGCAAGAAGGGAAGACTCTGACTTTTCAGTGAGGATGAACAAGATGCAAAGGGTTAGTTTGCTTAAATGAAGTTTTAATGATTCTGATGACGAAAATTACAGGTAATCTTTTGGTGGGTTTTGAAAACCGATTATCACATATACGAGTAATTTGTATGTTCTTTTTTAAAGTTTTTAATGGATTGGTGTTTAATTATTTGATCATTAGAAATGAATTGGAGTTATAATTATTGATTTTCTGTAGGTGGACAAGAATGAAGAAGACTAACATGGCCCAAAATTCGACTGTTGTGAAGGTGAGGAGATGAAATTGATTAGATACCAATGAAAGCATTACGTGAGGAAATTGTGATTCGAACTTTATATGATATTTTGGGGTTTGGGTAAGTCGAGGTACTGCCCATTAGTTATTGAAATTTTAAGAGCCTTTGTTAGTTTAGAGCCTTTCATATGCATTGAGAAATTTGTCGGAATATAGATAATGAATACTTATGAGCTTCAATAAGCTATAATCGGGATAAGCTCATAAGCCCAAAAATGTGCCCTTATTAGTCTTTCAAATTTTTTGGTTGGTTTGAAACACTTTGGTTCAAAATCAAAACAGTAACAAATTAGGAGTAAATAATCATTTTTTAAAGTTGTTATGTCGCTGATTATCCAGAACTTATGTTTGACCTATTGGACGGATGCCTACGATTGACCAGTTATTGCAGTCATTTCGTTATGAGTGTAACGACGAGGCTGATGGCTTTTTTATACGTCAAAACGGTTAATTTCTCTTCATGTCAAAACAGGTCCGGTTTAGGTTGATCAAATGTACTTTTTTGCAAAATGTTAAAACAGTTGGTATAACTTTCTCGGATATAGCTTTCGGGTGTCGTGTGTATGAAAAATACACGTTGGTCCGCTTTTTACATGTTTGACCTGTTTTAAATTCAGCATGTTTGACCGATATTTTTTGACATACATAAAAAATTACCATATCGATCCATTTATAAGTTACCGGGTAAAAGTTGTTATCCTTAACCTACATACTACGAAACTTTATCTTAAGCCAATTAGCTTATAACTTCTTTTTTTAGTATATACAAGTTCATGTGTAATGCAGCAAACAAATTAGAGATTATATCCAATATTAAGATAGAAAATTAATCCATGTTGTGATCTTTGCTAAATAAAAAAAATTGCTTTGGTGTGCAGACTTACAATGCATCAGCAGGGATTGACTTGGGCACCACAAAATCAAGGCCAACAATTTCATAATTTGCCGGTTAGTTCTTTTTTTTATCTTATTTAATGTCATTTGTAAGTATATATTTGTATGTATTAAAGAGGCGTATTAAAGAGGCAACGTCCTGCTGCATTATAGTTTTGCACTTTAGAAAGTAATATGCTCAGGTTAACTACTTAACCAATGATAATTAAAAATACAAACATTAATCAATAGCTTTCGCTTGATAAAGTTAAAGTTCATAATGGTACAATACCTAAAAAGAAAACAACAGAATGAGATCATAGTAGTGAAAATTGCACTTTATAATCATTTTATGATGATCAAGAAAGCAACAATAAAATCATTCTTTTAGTGCCATTATTTTATATTATAAAAGACAATGAAATGTCATACGTAGAAGTCTAAATGCCCTTAAAAGGTTATATGTTGTATCAAATGTCATACGCAGATAAACAGTATTGAAAAAAAAAATCAAACACCACCTAAAGCTTGCTTATTTTATATCATAGAAATGTAATCTTTAAGCTCTATTAACTGCGAATAGATACTAAAAATTCTTTCATGTCGTTTTGCATATCAGGGTATACGATACTGGCCCTTTGTAAGAGACATGCCTAAGAATTTCGTTTGGGCATCAGTGGTTTTGTTGGTTATTTTCAGCAGATATATCTCTGAAGAGCTTAGTGTTGATCCTACTTGAATAGATCTTGCTTAGCTTGTAAGAAGCTTAGTTGTATTGAATAAATCCAAGACAACTATGGTAGAAACTTTTATTGAATGTATCAAAGACTATGCGGAATCTAGTCAATGATACTAAGAAGAATTCTAATAAAACAGTAACACAAAATCAATAACAAGACAGATTACCAAACTTTCAGTCTCAATATAAAACAAACACTCTTAATAGTGTTAGGGTTTACAAAACCTTGAAGCTACGTATATCAAAGATGTACATCTAACATTATGCCCTAGAACCTCCTTTTATACACCAAGGAGTCCTACAAGGCTTACAATACTTTCTTAACTTATCATGATCTTTTCTATAAACAAACGTAATCTCTTAAACAAATAAGATATACATATCTTCTTTACAAATAACTAATACTTATCTTCGTAAGTATTCTTGTTCTCCATTCAATCTTTGATCTCATCTCTATCAGCATATTCCTTCCAGCAGTAGTAATCACCCATCAACTGTAACTGAGCACAAGCAGTATTAACTAGCTTAGAAGTTTAATCTAGCAGTACTAACATACACTAGCAGTACTAACTTTTATACTAGCAGTAGTAACTACTTAGTATATTTTCAGTCTTCATCTCTAAGCAGTCTTAACTTCTACTAGCAGTAGTAACTTTATACTAACATTACTAATTATACTAACAGTAGTAACTTTTACACTACCAGTACTAACTACTTAGCATAATTTTCATTAGTATTATCAGTAGCACTAAGTTATGCTTGACATCACTAATATATACCTGAACAACAGTAACTCTAAGAATACCTTGAAGTCTATAAAAACCCAACAATCCTCTCCTAAACTTGATGTTCATCATCTGAATCTTCAAGTTTCATTAAAAGTCTTCACCATCATCAGGAGGATGTATTCAAACACTCCATTGACCTTTTTCCTGCTTTGTCATAAGCTTGAGTAGTTGATAACACATCTCATTCCAACGGTCAGCTTGAAGCTTTTTGTTCAGCATGTTTGTGATTGTTATTAGTGTAAGGGGATATCTTTTCTCAACTAACATAAAGATATGTAGATTTTTAAACCTCACAAAGTGCACTCCACAGTTATCAAACAACTTCATATAGTCACTTTGTAACCTTGTAGATTTCTCTAAACTTCACTTTTTATGTTAGGTTCAAACATTACTTTCAAATTACCTCATAACACTCTTTCATAATCCTCATCTGGCCTTGTATTCTCATGTTTAGCTTTAACCAACTTCTAGAGGGTCTCCAAGTCTTCTCTATCAATATACTGAAGCATATTTATCATTGATGAATACCTTTTTGAGCTTCCATCAGCCCTTATCAATTTAAAGTATCTCATCCTTCCATCTTTATCAATCTTGTATTCAACAATCACTGGAGGCTTAGTAGCTAGAGGTATAGCATCAATTGATACCTCATCATCTTTAACTATCTCAATATGCCTTTTCATATTTGTCTCCTCTTGATCATCTTTTCAGCTTCTATATGCTCATCTATCTTCTGCTTCTTTGATTTATCATATTCAAGCTCATCTCCTGCTCTTTTAGAACTTCCTTCAGTTCTTGTCACACTGCTTTTTACCACCTCTGAATCCTTAAGAACAAATGAACTTACCTGTTTGTATGCTTTATCAAAGAGCTTCTAAATTTCTTCATAACTCCTTCATTTCAGCTGATTGTACTTGTATCCACCCATATTCTTCAGGTATGTACACAATCTATTCCTTATTTGATTTTTGGTAGGTGGTTTACTTCTTTGTTCTGCTGCTCTCTGTGCTGCAAAGAACTTTTTCCTTTCAGCTATCATCTCCACTATCATTCTTGACTTTTCTTCAATGGAGAATTGTTCTTGTTCTTCAGCTTGGAGTCTTACAGCTAATTGCTCATCAGCATCAATCATAGCTTAAATGCTATCCAGTTCTTCAATAATTGATGCTCTGCTAGCTTCTTCTTATGCAACTCTTTCTTTTTCCAACTCTGCTTGTTCTTCAGCATGCAGTCTGAGTGCCAGTTCTTCATCAAGTGCAACTTGATCTTTCTTCTTTAATGGCTTTTCAGGCTCAACCATTTTTCCCTTGCCTTTGTCTTTTGCTTGTGGAAGTTGTGATGAAGAAACTATTAGTGTAGATGCAGATGTTTGCTCCTCCTGATCATGAAAGATAATTCCTTTTGCCTTTGGTCTTGTGCTAGAAATAGTAGTAGTAATTATTATGGCAGCAGTTGTAACAGCCTTTGGTTTAGCTGCTTTAATCTCTATCAAGGTCTGAGCCAGAGTCAACTCATCAACAGTTGTTGTAGCACTGGCAGTAGTAACTACTTCACCAGCAGCAGTAACTGGATCAGCAGCACTAACTTCCTTTTCAGCAACTTCTTTTTCAGCAACAACTTCTTCACCTTGTAAATCATCTTGTACATCAAACAACATCTCATCATCATATCTTTCTTGAGTCTCATCAATCAAAGTCACTTCTGGATCAGCATCAAGATCAACTATTTTCCTCCCCTGTTTGGATGCATCCTCCTGAGCACCCAAACTAACATCATTAGAGGATTCTACCCTGCTAGCTGAACCAACCTTTCTTAACCTCTTGAGCCCTGAAGTTCTTGACTTCCTTTTCTTTTCCAACTGCTTAACTCTCTTCTTTAAACTGGCAATCTCCTTTGCTTGAGCAGTCTTTGCTTCCTCCAAATCAAGAACCTGCTTGTGTAGTTTGGTACATAAAGTTATCAATTCAGCAAGTTGCAATCTATCCTCACCACTTTGAGGTGGATCACAAGAAGGGGTAGATACAGGTTCCTCATTAGTAGCCTCATCAGGAATAGGCTTTGTAGGACCACTGTCCTTCCTCTGTTTCCTTCTAGACTTTTTCTTTTGAGGCTTAGATGATGATAGTTGAGTAACAATGGGTGTGGAATAGGAATCAGCATGAGCATCTGAATCTTCAACCATGTCTTCTAGAGCTTGAACCATCATAGTTTGAAATAGAGGAGTGATTCTCCCAGAGAAACCTTTTCCTTCCCTCTTCATATTAGCAAAAATCTTCTTTGTATGGGAAGGTGTAACATAAATCCCTTTATGTTTGGACATTCCTTTAACTTGTTTGTCCAGGAACACTTGCACAAACCTTGGATACATAAGAAATTAAACCCCACCCTCCAAGTTCTTCATTATATTATCAAAAATGTAATTGGAAAAGTTAAATGTTTGGTTTGTGGCAAGACAGATGATGGCAGATGCCATAGTGCTACTAAATTCATTCTAGGCTGTAGTCTTAGCACTAAGGCATTGCAGTATGGTATGGATAAGAAATTTCCATTGGGATGAAAAATAAGCTTTATAGAATGTAAGCTTTTATGTAATATTTTCATACCCCATGAGTATGAGCTGTTCAAAAATTACATCATTTGGCAGACATTCAGTCCCTTCAGCATCTTCTAACATAAGATCACTTCTCACACTCTTCTCAGTGATGATCGCCTTTTTCTTATCTACTAGGGCTTGTATCTGACGCTCCCCATTATCTGTCTTAGCCTTAGCAGTTGCCCAGAACTGTTGAATGCATGATTCATATACTGTAGGATTAACCGTTAACGCATACTTGATAGAACTTGCATTCAGAAAATCAATAATGCCGTCAAACCCATTACTTTCTTCGGGTTTTTCCAAGAACGCAACCAAATTGTGAGTTTCAGCAAACTTTGGGGTTGACATTATGATGGATTTTGATGATTAAAGATGAAATTGAGTTAGGATTTATGATTAGAGAGTATATCAAGGTGTAAAATCGATTGAATGAGTGATTGAAACCCTTAATCGAAGTATTTATGAAATTACCCTCAACAGCATTAACTTGAACTGGCAGCATTAAGTTAAGCCTAACAGTATTAACTAACCCAGCAGTAGTAAGTTATGCCTGGCAGCATTAACTTATGCCTAACAGCAGTAAGTGAATGCCTAGCAGCATAAACTAGTACTGGCAGTAGTAAGTTTAAGTTTAGCAGCATTAACTTTGAAACACCAGCATTAACTCCAATTTCATTCCAAAAAGCATTTCCATCATGAATTTTGACTCTCACAAGCTCTCTTTTTGTTTTTGATCTCACAATATCTCTCATTTCTTTTTCTCACCAATTCACTGTATCTGTTTTTATATCACACAACTCTCTTTCTATTTTTCAGCTCACTATATCTCTCATTTCTTTTTCTCACCAATTCACTCTATCTGTTTTTATTTCACAAATCAAAAGCCCTAACAGACAGTTTGGTACAAAATTCCATCAATTCCTTTAGTTTCATGCTGTCCTCCCCACTTCCAAGTGTGTTAACTCTTGAGAGAGGTGGATCATTGGACTGTTTAGATGCAGCCTCAAACCTAATTTGAGCTTCTGCACCCCCCAATATGGTATCTTGGCACCTGGGACCACTACCTGAATTAGTTCCCTGAGGAAAAGACTCATTAAGTGTTGCCATGGATTGGGTCCTATTTATGTTACCACTGTCCTGCTCTGCTTCTAAGCTAGAAGCAGTAGTGGCAGCCCTTTCCATTCTGTCTTCCCACTCCTTAATGACAGTCTCATAAGTTACAAGGGGAATAGGTCCACTAGACTGAGATATCTCAGTGGTCCTTTTGGCTTTCCTAGGTTTTTGAGTCTTTTTGGGTTAAGATAATGATGGAACAGTGATTGGTTCAAGATTAGATAGTGAAGCAGTTGTGGATGTGTGTTAGGGTTCAGTGGGATTTCCTGACCCTTCACCCACATCTGTTTGTTGTTATGCAGCATTTCCATGTTATTACAAGCATCCTTTGTGGATAATCAGCTTCATAGTAACACAATTAACCTCCCCTCAATCAATACTTCAGAGGTTAAGCATTCCAATACTTGCAATCAGATATTGAAATCTGCTAACATCAAATGCCTTTGTGAGTAAATTAGCAACATTGTGATCAGTGTGAATCTTGATCACTTAAATTAATCTCTTCTCATATGAATCCCTGATGAAGTGATGTATAATCTTAATGTGCTTAGTCTTTGAATGAAACATTGGATTCTTAACTATGGATATTATGCTTTTATTGTCAATGAAAATCTTGGTGTTCATAAAGTTGTATCCATAATCAAGTAATTAATTTTGGATCCATAACACCTGTCCACAACAATTAGCAGCAGCAACATACTCTGCTTCAGTAGTAGAGTTGGCAACTATAGTCTGCTTTTTACATTGCCATGAAATCAATCTTCTTCCAAGAAATTGACAACCTCCTGTTGTAGATTTCCTGTCTAAGCTAGCACCAACATAATCACTATCAGAAAAAGCCTCCAAGTCAAATGGTGAATCTCTAGGATACCAAAGGCCCAATTTAGGTTGACCTTTTAAGTATCTAAAGATTCTCTTCATGGCATGAAGATGTAAAGTCTTTGGTGTAACTTGGAACCTTGCACAAGCACAAACAACAAACATTATGTCAGGTCTAGAAGCTGTTAGGTACATCAATGATCCAATCATTGATCTGTATAAATGAACATCCACATCTGTAGCTTCTTCATCCTTTAGTAATGCTTTGTTAGTTTCCATGGGAGTGCTTGTTGTCCTCACAGTGGCAAAATCAAATTTCTTTAAAATATCAGTCACATATTTGTCTTGGCTAATGAAGATTCCATCATCTTTCTGTTGTACTTGCAATCCTAAGAAGAAAGTGAGTTCCCCCATAGAACTCATCTGGAATCTCTTGTGCATCAAACCTTCAAACTCATCACATAAAGACTTCTTTGTGGACCCAAAGATGATATCATCAACATACACCTGTACTAACAAGATATCACCTTTGTCCTTCTTGATGAACAAAGTCTTATCTATAGTGCCTCTTCTAAATCCATTTTCAATTAAGTAGGTAGACAAGGTCTCATACCAGGCTCTAGGAGCTTGATGTAGACCATATAAAGCTTTTTCTACCTTATACACTTTGTCAGGGAACTGTGGATCTTCAAAACTAGGAGGTTGGCAAACATATACCTCCTCTTCAATAGTACCATATAAAAAGGCACTCTTCACATCCATCTGGTACACAATGAATCCCATAAATGATGCATAGGCCAAAAATAACCTGATTGCTTCTATCCTAGCAACAGGAGCAAAAACCTCATCATAATCAATTCCTTCTTCTTGGGTATAACCTTGTGCAACCAGTCTTGCCTTGTTTCTCACTACAATCCCTCTCTCATCCTTTTTGTTTCTAAAGACCCATTTTGTTCCAATGGCCCTCTTGCCATTAGGTAGATTAACCAGTGTCCAAACCTTCTAAAGTTGAAATTGTAGAAGCTCCTCTTGCATTGCTTCTATCCAGCTTGGATCTTCCAGAGCTTGAATCACTTTCTTGGGTTCCATTTGAGAGAGAAAATAGGCAAATAAGCAGTTCTGATAATCTTTGTGATTTGTTCTCCTCTGCTTATTAATGTAACATACCATAGCATGTTCATCAGAAATCTTGGTCATTCTCCTTGTTTGAATAGCTGAATTAAAGTCTCCAATGATCTGGTCTTTAGGATGATCCTTGTCAATTCTGGTTGTGGGAATAGGACTGACATTCATGGTTGTTTCCAAGTTGTTTAGGTCAGCATCTGCACCCACATCTTCATCATCATAAGCATTACCAAAAATTCCTGTATCATTAATTGAAAACACATTTGGAACATCTGGAAGAGTAAATGCATTCTTGAAAGGAGAAAATTGCTCAAATAGATGTTCCTCAGTGGTTCTAGCAGCATTAACTGGTGATGATGGAGCATCATTAGTAAAAGATGGTCCAGTAGTACTAACAGTATTAATACTATTAGTGCTGTTAGGATGTACAATCTGCTTTTCTTGTTGAAGTATCCTTTCAAACTCACTTATTGTGGCTTGATCATCCTCCCCATCTTTATCTGAAGCTCTAATTACATCCTCTTTTGTAGGATTCATTCCAAAATCTTCTTCACTATCCTTAGGACCTTGAGAGATTAATGGATCAGTTGTGCAGAAAGGTATTAGGATGAATTCTTGTTCAGATTTTGTCTTCTTCTTAACTTGACCTGTAACAATGTTATCTCTAGTTCCTACAATACCAATAGTTTGATTTCCTGAAACAACTGGCACATAGTTCATAGATATTGTCAAAGAATCAACATAAAAAAGTCAGTCTGGTCCATTTCCTGTCACATTAGGTGTATTTTCAAGAAATCTAATGTTTAAGGTCTCTTCAACTATCCCGGTCCTCTTGTTAAATACTCTCATAGCCTGCTAACTACAGATATCAAAAAAAACTCATCATCAGCTTTACCATTAAACTTGCTAGGAGGATCCCCTGGTATTTAAGATGGTAACAAGAACCCAAAAGGTTTCATGAAGTCTACAATGGTGCTCTTCCATGAATAAGTTCATAAGGTGTCTTGTTATAAGGCTTAATGACTAAGACCCTATTTAGCACATAGCAATGAGTATTAACTGCTTTAGCCCAAAAGGTGATTGGTAACTTAGAGTCAACTAGCATAGTTCTTGCAGCCTCTATCAGTGTTCTATTCCTCCTCTTAGCAACACCATTCTGCTAATGAGTCCTAGCAATACTGAATTCCCTCTTAATAACCTTCATTTCATTGAACTGATTCATTACACTATTTTTGAACTCAGTTCCATTGTCACATTTGATACCTTTTACTATATGTCTAGTTGATTTTCTATTTCTGTTATGAAGGTCTTTAATATCCCACTAGCTTATCCTTAAGTGGCCAAAAAGAATACCCAAGAAAATCTAACTAAAGTCCAGTGACAACTAGGCATAAACTTTTTCATTAAACTCTAACATTTTGTAGGATCAAATAGTCCATATGAAGCAATATGTAAGGTTTGCTGAATTGAGTTTTATCAAAGGTTTGGCCTTACAGGAGTCTTTGTATTGCTTTCCTTTTTGACAAGCAACACAAGAATGATCATTTTCAAATCTTTAAAGCACCACCTCTAACAAGGTTCCCCTCACAAGTTATTATGTTTTAAGTTGATGTGACCAAAGCTCCATGCCATAAATTAAGATTCCATCATTGTAGCCTTCACAAAGAGGCAAGTAAAACTTTAGTGGAAACAACACTCTTTAGTCAACACTGTAAATGTTATACCTTTCTTGGGAACTCTCAGCAAGACGTTTGGACTTTCATCAAGTAGCTAAAGTCAGAAGATAAGACAAGATATTCCAGTGTCAGTATAAAGAACATTATTCATTTTGTCACCAATTTGTGACAACCTAAACAAGTAATACTAAGGCTCCTGACAAAAGTACACATTATCAAAATCCAATGTTCCTATTTTAATTTTACCTTTACCATAAATGCTACCTTTACCATCTCCAAAGGAAATAAATCAACCATCATAATCTTCATACTCAGTAAGATAGCATTTGTTTCCAGTCATGTGCCTTGGGCAACCACTGTCATACTCCTTTTTGAAGGGGGTAACTCCTTCTATTGTGGGTTGCCATGCACTAGAAATAAGAGAATAACTCTTTTAGGGGTCCAAGCCATTATAGACTTGGATCTGCCTCGTACATCAATGTAAGAATATTTCTTGAAAGTATTTGATGCACTACTGTTTTTAGATTTCCAAACCCAGCATGCTGAGGCCTTAACAGCATTAGCCCTTATTCCCTTATTTTCACTTACTACTGCTCTATCCCTAGCAGTAGTATCTTTTACCCTGACAGTATTAACCTTTTTATTGAAAATACTATTTTTGTATTCTGAATACTTGTTAAATGGCCTTGTGACTTGTGAATATCCCTTTTTATAAGCATTTGATATTGGTCTAGGATGATTCACAGTTGGTTTTGAGCCAGCAGTATTAACTGGTCTGACAACAGTATTAACACTTGCACCATCAGTATTAATTTTGCCAGACCTGGTTAGTACTGCTTGTGAAACAAGTTTTCTATTAGGGTGAGGGTGAGTCATTTTATTAGCAAAGTTCTTATGATTCACCCTACTTGAGTTGTTCCACACTAGTCTTATAACCTTTTTATCACACACATAATGAAGATGCTCAAAACTACCACAAACAAAACAAGCTTTATTAATCATTTTAAAGTCACTTCCTAGTCTTTGGGACATTAGATTGTTCTAGTTTCTTTGGTTCCCTCTAGGATAGTGTTTGTTTTGTTTAGATGTTTCTTTCTCTAGCTGAATTAACAAGTTTTATCTTTTCAGTGCTAGAACTAAGAGTTTTATCCTTAGGTATAATTTCTACCTCACTTTCATCATCAGAATTCCAATCCTCAATGACTGGAGGTCTAAAGCTGTTCATCCTAATAGTTTTAGGTTCTACTGCATCACCATTACTTTTTGCATTAGCAGACTCATGATTTGACTCAACTGCCTTAACATTACTAGGTGTAACAACAGTAGTAACATCCAAATTCTCACTTTCAACAATTTCATCCATAAACGTTAATCAGTTTGCGAGGCATGAAATTCCTGAATGAAAGGTAGGGGAACTTATTGATATCCTTATCAGTTTTAGACTTTATTAAACTCCTGATTTTCTAACATGCTCAGATGAATCACAAAGCTTCCTACTACAGGAGAAGCTACAGTAGAAGAAGCTGCATTATATCCTAGTACAGTTTTAAACTTGTCAATGACTTGACTTTCCAGTAAATTATTCAAAGATTTAGATGAATTTTGAAACTTCTCTAATGTTAGTTTTAACTCATCTCTCTCTTTTCTGCCTTTCTAATTTCTTTTTGTTGTTAACTAAAGCAGTGTCCTCTTAGTTTGACTTCAAGTTTTTAAAACTTAATGCTTCCTTCAAACACAGCCTCATTTTTCTTATAGTGACTAGTCTAGGCTACTATCTGATCTAAACCTGCGTTATAAGATACTAAATAAATAGACTTTCTGTAATCAAAAGACAAACTATCATATTGTTCTTTGAGAGTGCATAAGCTGTTACACATATTTAGTAACAAGAAAAATACCTCAGAAATCTGACCTGGAAGAACTTTCCTGAAGATGTATTTTCCATCAATGCATAAGTTTGTAGATGCTCTATCCTCAGCTTGGTATCTCCAGTCATAACCCTAAGTACAATTCCATCTGAGCAACCAAGGCATATTTTAGTGGAGTTTCTACTATCATAATTCTTCTATTATCTCTCTTCTTATGTTTTTCCTGATTTTTAGAGCTTACATTCTACTTGAAAAGTGACCAATTTAGGACAGACTGTAGCACATCCACTTTTGATCCTGTCAAATCCAACTCTCTAAACCATTACATCCAACTGCCCTGCCTGTCTCTTGATGAATCGCCTAGCTCTAATAGTCAGACATGGCTATTTCCCTATTGTAAATCTATTTCTTCCTAGGTCTTCAGGATCAATTTGTTCTAGATCTCTCGAGACATTTGAGGAGAATTATGCGACTAGCTGAGGAAAGCACAGATTACAGTCAAAAAAATGAAAAAATTTTAAAATTTTCAAAAATAAAATAAGTGTTTTGTCACAATTTTGACTTTCCTGCTGGGTAGAATAAGAATAAATTTTGACCCGATCAAGCGTGTTGAGCTCTAGCTTGTTCCTTAATGTTTAGGCTAAGCGTTCACGAAAATTCGCGAAGAACGAAAAATGATAGTGTTAATTATGAGTTGGATGTTAAACAAGGATTAGTTGGAAATTTTAAGAGCTCATGTGTGTAATTTGTGGCTTTTTCTCCCATAAGCTTCTAACCGGATTAATATACGTGCTATTTTTGGAGATTAAACTTAAATCAACAATTTTTATAGTGTATAGCAAAAAATTTAGTCTTAGTTCAAATTTATACTTGAATTTTTCAAAAAGAAGTCTTCTCTATATATTATAAAAAAATAATAATAATAATAAAATTAATTATGAAAAATGATATAATAATAATAATAATAAACTGTGGGCTGATAAAAGTTTGTTGTATCTTGCCGGCTCACAACCGATGTTGCAGCCTTCTAAAGAAAGCCCATAGTAAAAATAAAAATCCGAGACTGATGAAAGTTTGCTGTTAAGTGTGAATTAATAAATAGATCTCTTTTTGTTAAATTTAAATATGCTTTTGAACTTTGACTATTTCATTTTAAGTTTTTAAATAAGCTATGTATATACGGGAAACCTAAGAGTTTTTGAAACCTAAGGTCCGTGAGTCCCGATACTAGTCTCTGTGGGGTGTCAAAAGCCTGGTCACTTAGCCGCAAGGTTGGGATGTGCCGAGACGAAAGTCGCTACATGGGATGATCTCGCCTTCAAACTCATTATTCTCGGGTGAAACGTGAAACATAGAATTTTGCAAAATCGTTGATCCATGGTTGAAATTCAAAATAGCACATTCACCTAAGATATAATAATTGTCGGGAGTGAAAAGTTCACAAGTTGCAAATATGAGTAGTGTTAGCATCTTAACTGATATTTAACGGTGATTTCGTTTTAAGCTTGGTTTGGAGCGAGTGAAAAGTCAGGGACGATGAATTTATCCTTTTTGGGGGCATTCTCGGATCGAAATGCATCTTGTTCTATGATCCCTAAAGGTTATGAAAATAACGAAAGTCAAATTAGTTAGTTGCTAAAAAAAATAGGAAAAATATAAAAATATTAGTGGTAATAAGTGTATATATTTAAAAATGGTAAAAATGGGGCTTCTCTAAACTATTGATTCTTTAATTCCCCTCGATGAACACTTAGCTACTTTTCGAGGTAATTAGTCGAGGGGGATTGAGATTTTTAGTTTTCTAAGTGCTTACTTATAGCATTGCGTGAGGACACGCAATAGTTTAGTATGGGGGATTTTGGTATGTGTTTAATTACACATACCTTTGACCACTAAAACCGGACTTAAATGACTAAAAACGTACCAAAAATACATTGTATTTGTATGTTTTGCATTTGTATTGAGCAGGTAATGGATATCTAAGAAAAGGACAAAAATAGAAGCCAAATCGACAAAACCGAGCACGAGAACGGAAAGAGCGTGAAAGAAAAGTCAAGTCGAAGCCAAAAGTCAACAAAAAGTCAAAGTCAAATCAAGTCAAAGTCAACCCCGGGAAGTGGATTTGGAAAGAGCATCGGGAACCGAACCCGAAAACCTAAACTGCCAAAAGTGGGCCCACCCGTACCCACCTAGTGGGCCCGGGACAGCCCACTTATATCTTATAATCCTTAAACCTTAATAAAAAGCCCAAACCATTCCTTTTTATAACTGGCCCAAACACCAAGCCCAACACCATACCCGTTACCCTTTATAACACCCCCGTTAGTCCTTTAAGGACTAACGGTGCAAACAATTATAAACTCCAAGGACCAAAATTGTACCTCCAAGGACCTTTAATACATATACTCATATAAAATGGAGGGACCATTTGTGCCATATCACCAAACTCTCACCCTGCACCAAACAAACAGAACAAACCTATTTTCCCGCTCACACCCCCATTGTTACTGTTCACCCTCCATCCCCAAAATTACACTTACCCCGAGGTTAAACCTACTTAAAACCCCTTCTAGAAGCCAAGAATGATGCAAGGGGTGACGTTTTGCTCTGACACGTTGGCAATCCAAAAGCAATCATTGGGGAATGATTGCGTGGCAATAATCAAGGGCCATGATTGATCAAAAGAAGCACAAATAATCAAGCCTTAGTTTACTGTTTTAATCTCTTTTATTTTCTGTTTTAATCATAAAAATATAAAAAAATACTAAAAAGATCCACCCCTTAAAACACCTCAGCTTCTTTGGATGATAAGCTAGCTTGGGAAGAGCTTATAGACCTCACTAGTTTGTCTTTTGACAAGCTAAAGCTTGTAGATTTAATTATTTACCCTGTTTTGAGCAATGGTATTTGTAAGTTTTCATTTTCACTTTTTAAGCTTATTTACTGTTTTATTGCTTATTGTTGCTTATTGCCTGTTCTTATTTGCTTATTTGTGCTTTGTTATGATGTCTAATGCTTATGAATGCTTAGTTGTAGTTTAAAATTTCATTTGTGCAAGTTTTTTTTGAAATCTGTTTTAAATAGCTTATCTACTTGCACAATCTGTTTTAGCTTATTTGAGTGCTTATTTGTTATTAAGATTTGCT
>BQNB010136819.1:7519-17946 GCA_026074375.1 Tanacetum coccineum
GTTGGTTTTTACACTTATTTATATATTTTATATTTTATTATATATTATATATATTTACGGTGTGAATCCGGCACGATCACATTGCATGTGATTGGTTAGAGTTAGGATTGATGTTTGAATGGGTTTTAGAGTAAATACTTGGGACTATTTTGAAACAGTAGTAAAAATGTGTTATAGCATAAATATTTTAGCTTGGAGCCTATGATTAAATTACACGTCTAGATAGATATATGTCTTGGCATCATAGGATAGTTGGATTCCTAACCAACTCCTTGGGATGAGGGAGTTATGGTCAAAATACGAAAATAGGTCAAATCTGGACCTATGATTAGAAAATGAGTTAAACTCTAGGTTTTTGCAATAAAAGGTTAGGTTTTAAAGATTGGGTCAGTGGAAGACATCTTAAGGAAGCTATATCAATTGGCCTCACCTTCATTGCTATCATGGTTTAGGAATTATGGCCATTTTCGTAAAGGGTAAAAATTTTGGAAACTTTCTCTTTTGGGTAACCAGGGGTAAAACAGTCTTTTCACATAGTTTTGAAACTTTGTAGATTATGAGTCTTAAATTTTTGGAAACTAGACACAGAGCTTTTCAGGAGTGAAAGCCTCACATTTAGAACATTTGTGAGCTAGGAGTTATGAGTCCATAAAGTTGAGTCAAAATCAGAAACTGAGTTTTTACGTCTAGTCTCAAAATTTAAAAACGTATAGTACACTTTGATAAAATAAGAATTAAAAGCCAAAACTTAGTAGGTGTTCATTTACCTATAAGACCAGATCATAAGTCATTTTGGGAGTAAAAAGGATTTGGGGAAGTTCCAGTGGAATGCCATGCTTATCTCAGAAACACATCTCATGATCACTTGTTTAATTTTTACGTATTATTTCTTTCTACGTACTAAGTCGCATCACGTCTTTTACGAGGTGCTTAGGAGTACTTCCCGCTCGTTAGAGACTCGTCACACTTCTGATCTAATTGTTCTCTCGGTGAGTTTATAGCCTCGTCTTTCTACTTATAAATGTTTTTATAAACCCCGCGAGGGAAATACATGCTAGTTTTATAAATTGAACACAAGTGATTTTTGGTATGTTGGTCCCGATTGTGAACTAATTGCATAAGTACCTATTGCAAAAAGGCCCCCTAATTTCATGCACTGTTAATTACCTATGATGGGTGAGCGCTAGTACATTAAGTAGATCTATTGGGCCGTGACTGCCCTGTCTGGGGTTGTGACATCCATGGCGCGATCACCCCTAAAGGACATTTTGTATTGAGAATTTCTTTAGGTATATTGCAATATTACCTAGTTGTGGGGCAAATGATTACATATTTATAATATGTTGGTTAACGTTTCAGTGGCATGAGCTTAATGCATTAGTGATTATAACTTGTTTGATCCACAAGTTTTCGATGATTAAAAATACTTGTGTTCACTCTTTATTTCATATAAACTCTATGGATTCACTCAACGTTTTCGTTGACTTTTTAGCATGTTTTATCTCAGGTAATCAGGGTTGATGGCTTGGAGTGGCGAATGGAGTTTAGCGCGAAATGTTTTGACTAAACTTGTTTTGGTTCCATTCATTGAAAACACTTTGTGTTATGGTTTTAAAACTTATGTTATGATGTTGTATGGTGACGATCTTGTGGACAAATTTTCGACTCTGATCTTACATGAATGGGACAATGTTATGTTTTAAACGTCTCTTTTAAGTCGTTCTTTATATTCTTATGTTGTTATGCTATGACTCAACACCCAAACTGTTGGTTCTGTTGCAAAATAAATTTGGAGGTGTTAAAGTGCACGTAACATATTGGAAGAAAATTCGCACTCATATCAAAAGCTAAAAGGTTTCTTCAAAGGAATCTTGAACTTGGGACCCGAATACATAAGGAACGAGAAGATGGTTGAATGGCTCACATGTGGACACGTGAGCATGCACGAGATGGACTAAAGCATAAAGGATTCTAACTTAAAGACTCTTCAATAAACAAAAGTGCTTACCGAGAGACAACCCGGAATGTTATTTCAATTCTTGTATCGAGTATGTCTGCCCAGTATGTCGATACATCGTATCCAACCCAATAAATACGGTTTAGCGAATACCCTGGACACATTATCTTTTTATTTTTCAATACTTTTAAAATTTATTGTCAGACTTGTCAATACGGCGTATTCAGAATTCTGAATGCGTTGTATTTGACCTCTGACCCATATTGGTTACTTTTCTTTCAGTTTTCAATACGGCGTATCCACCACCATGGATACGGCATATCGACTATCCTTTGTAGTTACTGTTTTTATTTTCTTATTCTAACCGACGTTTATTTAGAGATACAATTGATGTGATTTTCTTTATGATAAGACAGAGAAGTACTAAACGTGAATGAAGAAAGTGGTGGTATGCAGATAATCTGGAATATTATGTGTGTTGTTCGTGCTAGGATTCAGATGCTTTTCGCAACACAACACACATAGTTGCTTATAAACTCATCATGGAGGATCATTCCGAGCAAATCTCATGAGAGTTTTCGTTCTAATCCTTTATATTTCCTGTACTTCATGCTAACTTTATACAATGTGGGCGTTGTATATCTCAAGTGGGGGGAGGAGAATTAGAACACTACTTGTCCTTATTATCACAAGAACATGCCTAATTTATGCTTAAATTAACAAAAAGTTTAGCATGTTTTTGTAGATTATTAGTCGCATAACCCGCACACATAACCCTTATTTCCATATTGCAAGGATTAAGCCTATTTTATTTCCCCAATTTTACTAAAAATTCCAAAACATATATGAGTGTGCTGGTGATTGTAGTAAACTCTAGAACTTAGCTTGGTATACTATTCGAGACCACCATAATCAGTATTATTGGTATAATTGGAGTGACTTGTCTAGATTGGTAAATTTCTAGGATTAAACCAAAAGGCCTATGTCGTTTACAAATATTATGTAATTATAACTAACTACACTGGTTAGTTAACCCCTATATAAAACCCTTTTGTTACTCTTATTTTTAGAGTAAGATACCCCTAGAAAGACCTTCTATGTCATTCCTTTCGTTTCTTACTCCACTAAATATGTTTTGTTACACCTTTACACCTTAGCCTACCCTGTAGATAAAAGTCCGTACTTGGTTGCTAGTTGCTTTTGTGTAAAAGTATGTACCACCTGTGTTCATGTGCGTATTTTTTATCTTTGGCTAGGACGGGAATTGCACATTGAAATGGGGATATGAAAGTAGTTTCATTTATTTATCGCGTGTGTAACAACCTAAAACGAATTTTACGTATAAATTTACGATAATGCCATAAGAATGGGTTTGACTACGACTTTTATAAGTTGGAAGACAATATGTGATTGGTTAGTCAACCCGATAGTCAAATTATAAGTATTAATATTATATAAATGGTGTTAGAAAATATTATGTGTAACATTTATAAAGAATATGAGTTAAAGGACTAAAGTTGTCAAGAGGTAAATATGTTATATAAGTTAATGTGGCCAAATAGAAAGGAAAGGGACTTGCAGGATTTATTGTGTCAATTAGCCAAAGTGCCAACTAACTAATGATATTTAGAAATATCTCTGGACATTTCTACACACATCTCATGTGTGTGTCTGGTGTATGTCGACCCAAGAAAGAGAGGGAAAAAGATGATGTATTTCTTAATGATGAATTGAAGGTGATTTGAGGTCCCAAATCAAGATATAGGCCTATACTAATGATCCATATAAGGTAAGTAATCCTTTAATGAAGTTAATTGAAGAAATATGAATTAGGGTTTAATTACCTAATTTAAGGTTTTTAGGGTAATTGATATTCTAAAGCAAGAATTAAGATGTTTATTAATATGGGTTAAGGTTAATTGAAGATTAAGTGTAAGAAATTAGGGTTTTACATTATTTGATCAAGATATGATCATATGATGATTAAGGATGAAATTTGGGTAAGTTATGGGTTGTATACACTCATATTATAAATGTCTCTTTAATATGTATAATTGTGATTTAGGAAGAATAGCATA
The DNA here is from genome assembly GCA_026074375.1 of Tanacetum coccineum. Taxonomy (NCBI): domain Eukaryota; kingdom Viridiplantae; phylum Streptophyta; class Magnoliopsida; order Asterales; family Asteraceae; genus Tanacetum; species Tanacetum coccineum. Next base: position 11,555 of record BQNB010136819.1, read on the forward strand.
GGACGAAGATGATGATGTTCATGGTTATGGCTAAGGAAGCCTAGGTAAGTAATATGGTATTAACTTTTTGTTGTATCAATTTATCATATTATGCCTTATATGTTAGTTATGTTAATGTGTTGGAAGGAATGAATTAAGGGACTTAAGCAAGATTTAAGAGGTAGACTAGTTAGACAACTAGTTAAGGTAAGTGTTTACTTAGCTTTGCACTTGTTTAGGGAATGAGATGGATTGATGATTATTGCTAGTTGGATAATAGCTTATGAGTTATCAATTCAAGTAATAGCTTTATGAACTTGTGGAATGGTTGTGAGGAATGTCCAATGCTTGTATGAATGAATTGTATATGATGATATGTTGTTACCTATTACTTACTAAGCGTTATCGCTTACCCATATTAATGTCAATGTTTTGTAGGTTCAAAGTGAAGAAGGTAATGCCTTGTTAAGAAGGGCTCAAGCTACGGAACTAAGGATTAGAAGTAGATAAAGATGTGCTTAGGAGCTTAGTATAGATACCGAGCTCCATCATGTTAAACCCCCAAAGAGTATGTTTAAGCACTATAAAGTGTTTTATAAAGGTTGTCGTCAAGTGTCAAACATCTTGTAAATGTAGATGTTAAAATGGGGAAACCCATTGTTATGACATTGAGTTTAAGTATTTGTGTAAAAGGGTCAAAATGGGTGTTCTGGTAAACCCCGTGAAGTACATGGTCATGGGTCGCTTAAACTACAATTGATTATGAAAATGATCTTTTATGTATGTTATTCGGTTCTGGAAAGTCTTGTGAAGTTTTGGGTTAATATGGTCGTGGGCAAAGATATTTTGTGAATCTGTCATGCTTGTTACGCTGTAACCTCATGTCAGTTAGCTTGTTATAGTTGTATAGAATCACAAAGTGTGTTTTATATTGATGGAAAGTTATATTGAGTCTACTTATGAATAATAAAATACCACAAGGGTCAATTGGTAATGTAATTTTATCAGTTTGTTAAAGGATGACACAAGATCATTTCTAGTCATACGTTTCCGTAAAGTTTTTAATTATGGGTCAAATTTTTAAGTCGAAAAAAGGGAGTTTCAACTTGGTATCAGAGATTCGGTCTAAGAGAATTAGGTTTCCACTATAGGTTGCCTAAACTTAGACCACTCGTAGATGAGTATGTCATAAGTTTAAGTAACGGAGAATGCGAATACCTTAGTTATAAGGTAGTTAAGTGCTTGCGGCAAATAGAATGATGATGCTTAGACATATTAATGATTATGAAATGTGTATTGGTCATTAATATATTACTTTGATTTTGATTAGAATGTTAAGCGGTTATTTGAAAAGTTATAATTGAATATGTTGATGTAATTATATGATGTAAGTATATGAAAGTTGCTTATGTGTCTGTATGTTTTATGAATGTGGGATGGTATAATAATATGACAAGTATGAGCTAAGTAAATGTGTAAATGTTTAAGTTACATGAAAATTATTATGCATTGAGGGTAAGTGTTTAATGCGGAATTGTATGATTATATGATGAGGGATATATGGTATGTTAGTTATATGTCTAGGCAATGTATGATATGTATATGATTATATGAGTTTATTAAATGCTTAATCTAAGATAAGTGCATAGGATTGCATTTTAATAAGTAATTACGAAAGTATGTAAATATGAGCTAAGTAATGTGAGGATGTTTGAATTATGAAAAAGTTACTTAAAGAAGAATTATTGTATGGAGAGTAAGCGCTTATATGAATTACTAATATGAATGAAGTATGATAAGTTATAATGTAGAGAACATAATAAAGTATAATGTGACGCTATGATGTGATTAAGTACGAAAAGAATATGAGTGCTAAATAATGAATGCAATCACGTTGGTATATGAAAGAGATGCGTGATAAGTAAAATGGATAGATGAGTATACGTTAAGGTAAACCAAATGAATGAATGGTAAAGAATGAATAGAATCATGATAATATATGAAAGAGATGTGTTGATGAGTAAAGTAAAGTAAATGAGCATATTCTAAGAATAACCTATGTAAGGTTTATACGAGAAAAGTTAAGCGAACTAAAATGATGTTATGGTATAGAAAATTTAATAAGTTGTCAACTTGGGGTTGACAAGAGAATGATAAATGAAATATGAAAATGTATATGTATATGTAATACATAAGAATGACAACTATCATTTCGAATCTTGTGTAATATAAAGAAAGATGATTAAATATGAGCTAGAATTGCGTAAGGCAATAAAAATGTAAATGAAAGAGTTATGATTAGAAAGGTATGTAGATGATAAAAAGGGTAAATAATGATAAATTAAACATTGCTTGGGTCCAATGCTTGGTAAAGGCTGGTGATACCACAAGGGTATCGATAATGAGGAAATCTCTACGGGGAGAAAGCTAAACGACGAAATGTAAAGACCAACGCAAGGTTGGTAATACCACAAGGGTGATAATAGGAAAATCCCTACGGGGAGAAAGCCAAGTTCTTTCAGGAAAAAGTTAAGGAGATTGGATCCAAGACTCTAAACGATGATAGTAAAAATAAATAAGTTATTATTATGAGAATAATGGAAAGTAACGAAGACTTAAGTATGTTTGATTGTTATGTCGGAAGTGTATAAGTAGGATGGTTTATTATCTCATTATTTAAATGTATTGAGATGCCTCTCCATTTAAATAAAGAAATTATGAATCACTGAACCATAAGTTTATATTTATTTATTTGCATTGATTGTGATGCTTCTCAATGTAAATAAAGAAGTATGGATGAGTGGGCTTATGTGTTCTCGGTATAGCATGAGAGGAATTAAAGAAGTAGAAAATGGGAGTCTAAAATTAGTTAGACGTCGTAAGAAATAAGATAGGTAAAATAAGAAATTGAGTGTGCCTTTTAGTTGAGACTTTAGGAGAACGTTGAGTTTTAGACATTAATAGTATAAGTTGGAGGATGAAAGTTTAAATTGATGTTATAGTATGTCTTATGGCATGTTTCCAATGTGAGTAATGACTAAGGTGGTTGCTAAGTTATATTAGCACCCTTAAGTAAAATGTGAAAGTATTAGCTGAAGTTTAAATTTATGAAGTCAAAAGTATTGAATTTTCTTGAGTGACTTATAGTCCTTAATGAAAATTAACTAAAAAGAAGTAACGAAGGAAAAGTGTGATAATGGAATGATGAAAGGAATGTTAAGATGACTACGATAAATAAGAAAGTATTAACTAATGTTGACTTATGTAAAGTCAAAATAGTAAATTTTTCAAAATGACATGAAGACTTTGTGAAAAATCATAGATGAGAAATAAGTAAAAATGCAACGTTAAAGTGAAAAACGATAAATTGGCAAAGATAAATGTCACCTAAACGACGCTTGTCATTTAAAAAAGTATAAGTATGATAGGAATGAGCGTGAAGTAAAACGAATTAAGGGTAATTAGTGGCGTTAAAGCATGGCTAGAGTTTCAAAACCATATAGGCTGATACAACTAGTTAAGTATATGCTTGAGAATGCAAAAATGTAATGTGAGGTCAATGTGACCGAGTTTTGGTTAATAATAGACGAAGAGATTTCAAGGACAAAATCTAAATAAGGGGGATAGATTTGTAACACCCCAAAACCAATTTTAAGTACAAATTTACGATAATCAAATTATAAGTATTAATATTATATAAATAGTGTTAGAAAATATTATGTGTAAGATTTATAAAGAATATGAGTTAAAGGACTAAAGTTGTCAAGGGCTAAATGTGTAATATAAGTTAATCTGGCCAAATAGGAAGGAAAGGGACTTGAGGGATTTATTGTGTCAATTGGCCAAAGTGCCAACTAACCAATGATATTTAGAAATATCTCTGGACATTTCTAAACACATCTCATGTGTGTGTCTGGTGTATGTCAACCCAAGAAAAAGAGGGAAAAAGATTATGTATTTTCTAGTGATGAATTGAAGGTGATTTGAGGTCCCAAATCAAGATATAGGTCTATACTAATGATCCCTATAAGGTAACTAATCCTTTAATTAAGTTAATTGAAGACTTATGAATTAGGATTCAATTATCTAATTTGGGGGTTTGGGGGTAACTGATATTCTAAAGCAAGAATTAAGATGTTTATTAATATGGGTTAAGGTTAGTTGAAGATTAAGTGTAAGAAATTGGGGTTTTACATCATATGAACAAGATACGATCAAATGATGATTAAGGATGAAATTTGGGTAAGTTATGGGCTGTATAAACTCATATTATAAATGTCTCTTTAATATGTATAATTGTGATTTAGGAAGGATAACATGGAATGAAGATGATGATGTTCATATTTATGGCTAAGGAAGCCTAGGTAAGTAATATGGTATTAACTTATTGTTGTATCAATTTATCATATTATGCCTTATATGTTAGTTATGTTAATGTGGTGGAAGGAATGAATTAACAGACTTACGCAAGACTTAAGAGTAGACTAGTTAGACAACTAGTTAAGGTAAGTGTTTACTTAGCTTTGCACTTGGTTAGGGAATGAGATGGATTGATGATTATTGCTAGTTGGATAATAGCTTATGAGTTATCAATGCAAGTAATAGCTTTATGAACTTATGGAATGGTTGTGAGGAATGTCTAATGCTTGTATGAATGAATTATATATGATGATATGTTGTTACCTATTACTTACTAGGCGTTATTACTTATCCGTATAGATGTAAATGTTTTGTAGGTTCAAAGTGAAAAAGGTAATGCCTTCTTAGGATGGGCTCAAGCTACAAAAGTAAGGATTAGAAGTAGATAAAGATGTGATTAGGAGCTTAGTATAGATACCGAGCTCTATCAAGTTGAACCCCTAAAGAGTATGTTTAAGCATCATAAAGTGTTTTATAAAGGTTATCGTCAAGTGTCAAACATCTTGTAAATTTAGAAGTTAAAATGGGTAAACCCATTGTTATGATATTGAGTTTAAGTATTTGTGTAAAAGGGTCAAAATGGATGTTCTGGTAAACCCTATGAAGTACATGGTCATGGGTCGCTTAAACTACAATTGATTATGAAAATGATGTTTTATGCATGTTATTGGGTTCTAGAAAGTCTTGTGAAGTTTTGGGTTAATATAGTCGTGTGCAAAGATATTTTGGGAATCTGTCATGCTTGTTACGCCGTAACCTCATGTCAGTTGGCTTGTTATAGTTGTATAGAATCACAAAGTGTGTTTTATATCGATGGAAAGCTATATTGAGTCAACTTATGAATAATAAAATACCACAAGGGTCAATTGGTAATGTAATTTTATCAGTTTGTTAAAGGATGACACAAGGTCACTCCCGGCCATACGTTTATGCAAAGTTTTTAATTATGGGTTAATTTTTTGAATCGGAAAAGGGGCGTTTCAGTGTGTCTACTACTTTTACTATTATTTGTATTTCTGAGCCATGAGCGTTATGGAATTATTATCCAAATTTATTATGATCGCGAAGTCGTGAAATTTTACACCTTTATTCATTTTCTAGTTGTAAAGAAATTGTAAAAAATAGAAAAATACAAAAAAATTTAAGAGAGAAAAAAAGGAGAGGATTGTAAGATAATTGGTTTGTCCAAACTTAACCGATTTTATTATTTATGAGATAATCAATTATTCATTGGTACGTGTTATCCCAAGAAAATAAGCTATCCAAACACAAGATAAGCCATACCAATAAGCAAAATAGAAAAGAGAAAAGAGAGAAGGAAAAGATAGAAGATTAGATTAAAGATGAAAGAGTGGGATGGGAGGTTTTACACACACACATAAACTATGCAAATGAAAACCAACACCCTCTCCATGTGTGGAGAGGGTCCTTTTATACCCTTGAGCCATAAGTGGCATGTGGGCTTTTCTACTTGGGTCGGGCTTGGCTAAACTTGGGCTTTGAGCCCGAAACACGGACAATATTAGATTACAAACCAAGCCCGTTGAACCCGACTAGCCTATTACAATACAAGACCTAGTTTGACTTTGTAAGACCGATAACATTCATGTTTGACTTAATATAATTAAGGCTAACAATCTCCCCCAATGTTGAGGTCTCTTTCTTCAAACTCCTCCGTACCACCGATGACGTTGAAGATATGACTTTTGACGTTTATGCTTTGCCTTGTTTTGGTCTTGTCTTGTTTGTAATGGCTTTGTTCATTCATGCTTTGTGATCTTGATCTTGAGCCTTTATCTTTTGACTTTGAGTTCTTGAGATCGTTATCTTGCATCATCTCCTTGACTTGAATCATCTTGATTTGACTTTCTTGATCAACTTGTGCTCTTGACCAACATGCTCATACTTGTTACATTCTTGTTTGACATATATGATTATAAGTCTAACAATCTCCCCAATTGATGATTCTTTATTTGACTTTGAGGCTCTTTGAT
>BQNB010136820.1:0-17946 GCA_026074375.1 Tanacetum coccineum
GATACCTCATCCCGTGTACCTTCAATTAAGTATAATTGAAATTCAAGCCCAAAATCCTTTGGAATCCTATGCCTTTTGCTTTTTCTAAGCTCAGGCTCAGATTGTTGAACAATCTCATCAGAGGTCTTTTCATGGACCACTGAACCACCGGAGTTTTCAGTTCCTTTTACTAGGGACCTCTGACTTGGTCTAGGGACAGATGAGAACCTGTGCTCATCAAAGATATCATATCTTGATTCAATAGTTGAGTTAATAGCAACTGAATCATTAGGTTCAATAACATAAAACCTAAAAGCCTTGGAATGCTCAGCATATCCAACAAAGATACATTCAATGCCTCTTTTACCCAAAGTTTTTAGCTTTGGATCAGGGAGTCTTACAACTGCCCTACAACCCCAAACTCTGAGGTAATTCAGGTTTGGTTTCTTTTTAGTCTAGAGTTCATAAGGGGTAATCATGTTCCTTTTATTGGGAACCCTATTTAATAAATATCAAGCTGTTAACATAGCCTCACTTTAGAACCCTTGACTTAGACCAGAGTAGGACAACATGAAACTAACCATTTCTTTCAGCACTCTGTTCTTCCTTTCAGATATACCATTTTGTTGTAAAGTATAAAGGGCAGTCGTTTCATGGATGATACCAACAGACTAAAAATATAGAGTATCCATGTACTCACCTCCCTTGTCAGTCCTGAATCTTTTGATCAGAGACTCTTGTTGTAATTCAAATTTAGTTTTGAATACTTTGAATTTATCTAATGCTTCATCTTTAGTTTGTAATAAATAAACATAGCAAAACCTAGAGGAATCATCAATAAATGTCACAAAGTACTTTTTATTCCCTAATGAAGGAGTAGCATGCAGATCACAAAGATAACTGTGATTCAATTCCAAAACTTTGGTTTCACGTTTTACATTTTGAAATGGTTTCTTAGTTATTTTATTCAGCATGCAAGTCTGACACTTTTTAGTGTCCATGTCAAAAGCAGGGATTAAGCCATCCTTGGACATGTCTTGCATCCTCTTAAAGTGGACATGGCCTAGTCTAGCATGCCATAAGATTGAATTATTCAGTTTAGATGTTGACATGAAGGTTGAACCAATATTATCAGAGACAATATTAAGCCTAAACATATGATTACTCAGATAACCAAACCAATAAACACACCATGTTTAGATAACATAAATTTATTTGATTCAATCACTTATTTATAACCATAATTATTCAAAACATTACTTGAAACTAAATTCTTCCTTATATTAGGAACATGTAAAACATTCAACAAAGAAACAACTTTTCCAGAACTAAACCTAAGATCTACACAACCACATCCATGCACAAGGGCTGTTGACTCATTTCCCATGTGAAGAATAGATCCATCATTCAGCGACTCATAAGTCTTGAACTAGGATCTATCTTTGCACGCATGCACAGTTGCTCCAGAGTCAACCCATCATGCAACATCATCATCCTGCACAAAGAAAGCCTCAGATACATATGTAACATAATAAATCTGATGGGATTTATTAAATATACTCTGACCTTTCAGAGGGTTGGAAGATCCATCCTCAGATCCCTTTGTGCTTGATCCATTGGCTCTGTTGCCAACATTACCACCTTTTTAATCCTTTTTCAAGTGTCCAGGTTTCCCACACTTCCAACAAGTAACTTTTGGTTTCTTGTTAGGATTAGATCTGGTATCATGATGTTTGCGTTTTCCCTTGTTGTCATTGTACCTGGAGGAGTTGTCATGCTCCACCATATTGACATCTGAGGGACCAGCAACATTTTTGCCCTTTGGCTTGTCCTTATCCTGCACTCTGAGGGATTCCTCAATGCACAGATAACTGCCCAACTCTATCAGAGTTAATTCCTCCTTCAAATGTTTCAAGGTGTGCTTGAAATCTTTCCATGAAGGGGGAAGTTTATCAATGATACATGAAACCTGAATAGATTCATCCATGTTCATTTTGTGTTGTGTAAACCTTCCAAGTATTCCAAGAAGTTCATTGTATTGTTCCAAGACTGGTCTTGAATAAGTCAATTTGTAATTTGTGAAATTACTAACAAGGAACTTCTTACTTGAGGCATTCTCTGCCATATATTTGGCTTCCAAGGTATCATATAGTTCTTTAGAAGTATCAACATTCTGGTAAATATCAAACAAGGAATCAGACATACCATTGAGGATTAAACATCTGCAGACATAATCATCATTGTCCCACTTAGCCCTCTTCCTGACTTGTTCCATAGTTGGATTCTCACCACCATCATCTGGCATGGGAGTAGTCAGCACATACACCACACTCATGCTGGAGAGCATAAAGTGCATCTTCTTCTGCCATCTTCTGAAATCCACCCCTTCAAACTTTTCTAATTTAGAAAAGCTCGAAGCCATATGTTTCATTGCAGCAGTAGCCATTGATTATTACAAAATAGTTTACTTTGAATATTGGATGTTGGTGAAGGCCCAGATCAAGGTAAATACAATCAATAACCTAGCTACGTACCAAGATTGGCTACCGGTTATCACTTAAAATCGTGTAATCACTTTCCAAAGTAAACTATTCGACCCTAATGCCTGGGTATCACGAATATCTACTTGGGATAAGACCANGGTATATAACTACCCCTTTCAAGCATGGGAGGCCTAGTCTCAGAACCGGCATCAGTAAGGGATTGTTGATATGTTTTGGATGTTGATATTTTTATGATTAAAAGATTAGATCTTTGTAGACGAAAATGAGTGATATTTGTGAAAAGATTTCCAAACTCGGTACACTTCTTGAACACTTGTAAAAACTTGGAGAACACTGTTCTCGAATATCACGTATTATGAAACTCGGTACACTTCTCGAATTGAACTAAACTCGGAAAAAATGCTAATAACTTTGGTATTCCTAAAACATATTAAACTCGAAATATTCTTACTCTAAACTCGATAGAATCGAGTTTTGAAAAATTCGAAGATTATGGATTATCAATAACCACCAACTCGATAAAACTAAAATTTATGATTACTGGATAATCCATAACACTTAAAACATCAAATTCGATAAAACCGAATTTGATTTTCGAGTTTTTAGAAATTGACAAATTTGTTTTTCAAAATCCCAATTCATGATAAAACCGTGATCTTGATGTATTTTAACAGACTTTGTAAGCGTATTCCCGAGAGTAAATTCACTAAGTCCTTATTCACACTTTTCGATAAAACCAAAAATGTGTGAAAAGTTATGAAACTCGATCTTCAACCGAGTTTATCAATTATCTCCTAATATACGATTTTCGATAGAACTAAAAATGCGTATATATCTATTACAATATTTTTCTGATCAAAACTATAAGAAAAAAGGATCCAAAAATATAAAAACCACTTCCGAGAATGTAGAGAAATGATCCGAGAATACTAATACACTTCCGAGAATGCTGAAACATGGTAATCCATCACCAAATCCATAACAAAACAGCTCAATTATTTGAAACCGCTTCCAAAACGCTAATAGAGAGCTCAAATACTTCAACCGAATCCACCGAATTTCATCTTATTGTTCTTGGACATTGAAAAAACTCACAAATCGACTCACTCGTATTCTCTAATGGCGTATGATACCACTTGATAGGTCTTGTTTATCTTGAATCATACATTATCAACCATGGAAGCTTAGAGAGAATAGTAGAGGAGGGAAAGTATTCAAATTTCAAATGTTATAAATGGAGGGAAAAGGGAAAATGTTTATTACAAAAGCATCACCCTCTAATGATGATTAGAGGGGTATTTATAGGAGAAGGAAGGAGCCTTCCCTTCCTTTATTTTTCACTTCTAGTCCCTAATCTTTGGTAATTATGCTATTTCTTTCTTTTAGCATAATATACCTTATTACAAGCTACTTTATTCTAAACAAAATAAAGACTATTAACTAAATATAACTAAACCACATAATCGACACTTTTTATGAACCTAACAATCTCCCCCTAAGGGTCGATTATTCTGGGCGTTCTCTTCGAGGTCCAAGTGGTCTTCCATTCACATACATCTCCCATCTTCTCATTTGATTACGATACTTCAATCTTACTTCAATCTCTTCTTCAAACAATTTCAGATACTCAACTTCATCATTGGTGAGTTCTCTTTGTACATAGCCATACTTAACATCATTATTGTAACTCTTTAATCCTTCTAATACTCTGTTCAGCGTTGCATCACAAAACTTATGAATCTCTGAATGTCTCATCACCCTTTTCTCTTTCTTGCTATTCTTGTATATGATTCCATGCACGGGCTCATAGATGATGGAGAACATTTTGTGCTTTTCAACTCCTGGGAAAGATATTGTTGGTGCAGTGAGATTAACTTTCTGTTGATAACTTTCAATTCCAAGTTGAAAATCATGCACTCTTTCCCATATCACTGAACTTCTGATGAATACTGATAAAGACCATAGCAACCCTGTTTCTGCATAGTCAGGAACCTTGCCATTCATAATCAGCAAATACATATCCTCAATATCATTCTTATTGAGATTCTTGTAATCAGGCTCGGTAATCGACACAATGCACTCATTAGCTCTTCTTGCAACTATCTCTGTGATAAACTTGTGTTCATGACCCAATTCCCAGTATGTCTTGATAACTTGAATGATCTTTGAGTTCGAATAAACTTCTTCCTTTGGTTTTCCAGGCTCTTTCTGTTTCTTTATGTAGAAGATCTTCGCATGAGGATTCTTCCAATGTTCAACACCATATCGAGCATAAGGATTAAATTTCTTAACACACTTATTTACCCATCTGGAAGTTCGTTCTTTAATATCATCATCATTGAAAATAATTGCAGGAAACTTGTAAAGTGACAATACTATCTTCTCGGGCCCTGAACTTCCTTTCTTCAGATACAAAAGATCTTGATTTATTAGAGATAGTGCTGGAGCTTCAGGATCTCTTTGATAGCTTTAAACTAGAGGTGTGGTCTTATCGCGTTGATGTGGAGATACAAGAATTATACTTAGTCTACATTTCCCAAACAATGTCCACTATTTTTAGAAATTCTTCATACTGATAATAGAGATATTGATATGCTCATCTCTTGAAGTACATCTTTGTCTCAACATCTCATCAGCCATTTTCTTTAATTTTGCTTCATCAATTGTCAGTGATACTTCTTCCATAATATCTTGTGACACTTGCTTCGTCGGTATTTCATCATCATCTGAAGCATAAGAATCAGTCCAAAAATCATAATCATCTACTTGCTCTTGATTACCTAAAGTTGATGGACCTCGTTCCTCTTCATTGACTTGTCCAGAAGATGACTCTCCAGACACATATACTTCATACTCAGATGTCTTCTGCCTTTGTGGCACTATTCTCGACACCCTCCAGATTAGCATCAGTCAACAGGATCGTCCTAATCTCTTGGGCGAACGGCAGAAGATCTACCATGTAGTATTGCAGTACATAAGTCCTTTATCAAACTCATCTGGAGTGCCACCTATATAGCTATGGCTCTGCTGCGGGTCGTCGGAGGATCGGGTCGGCTTCATAGAGAGATACAATTGATATTGTTGTGATCGGAGGAAACGCAGAATGTTGTGTGTGTGATTGACTGGATGAACATTGAGGGATGTGACCATGCAAATATCTACTATTGACGAAATCAACTTGAGAAGGAATGTGATTGTTCACACATTGCTTATCTGAAATTAGTGGAGGCGATTGTCAGTCCTGATATGACTCCTAACCTCTTACATAAACTTTCTTTAGCAATCATACTGTTCCATCCTCCTCATTATGTCCTTTAGTCTTTCCAGGCGGAAGTTCAGCCGCGTTACTCCGCAACATATACTCGCGAACTACGATCAAAAACCTGCTCAGGGAGCTTGCTTTTTAACTTGCCCTTAATATCATATCTACCATAATAGGTAGTGATTCAAGCCATGTACTTCTTCGGAATAGTTAGAAGAGGTATCAAAAGTCTTTTCTTGACATAAACCATTACCTTCAATGTTTCGAATATACACATATCACATAAACGTCCTCGAGTAAACTCTTGAAAGAAACTCTTGTAGCGTTTGAAATGAGCAGGTTTGGCTTTAAATAATGATAGAAGTCGGTTGGTATAAGATAACTTGGTGCTGGATGATCTTGATGATTCGTGTCTAATTTTAGTACCGTTTCCTTCATTTCCTGGAGTTTCTCAGTATCCTCCGTAGATACAGCTCGAGTAATGAATCCTAGAATCTATATTAGTGTGGATAATGGTGTTCATCTCTAGACCCTCTAAGATCTTCCCTTTCTCCCTCTGCTTTATTCATACACCTCATTCAGTATTTCTTCTCCCTCGTCATTAACATTCATAGGTATTATGACATTAGTAATTTCCACCTCTTCATCATTAGTAGGTTCTACTTCCTTATCCTTAATAATCTCCACCTCTAAACTTTCCTTATCACTCCTGGGCTCTAGCCTAGTGCCAGGAATATTTGGTTCATCATTCCTAGGGGGTAAACTATCATCAATAACATTCCCTGATCCTTCCATCATCATTTCAATCTCTTTAGAGCGCCAAGTGCCTGTTTGACTATTCTCCACTCTCTCTAGCTTCTGCACTTCCTTTTGACTTTTGCGTGCACAAGGCAAGACTCTACTTGAATGTATCTTGTAAAATCCTTTCATTTGCGTTATCAACAGTTGGAGCAACTGGAGCTGGTGGAGTCCAGACATGTAGGATTCTCCTTCAGAAGACGAAAATGAATAACAATAGACCATTTTGGAGCACTTGACTCTGCTGCATCCATTTTAGGGTTAGGTGACCTAGGGGCGCTAGGTGTCCTATGCGTTCCTTAGGTAGACTCATTCGGTTGTGACTGATTCAGAGGAACATCTAACCCAAACACCTCCGCATACATCCTATAATCTCCATGTGCTTCATCTCTTTAGTGAGCATCCACGTCTGGAATTTGCATCCAACCTTTATCATTGTGTCTCCTGAATTAAAGATATTCTTCATTATGTCATCATCTTGCAAATTGTGATACATGTCTCGAGCACTATCATGTAAATGTCCAGGAAAACACTCATGTAAAGACGAAATGATGATCTTTGTAAATCTCTGATATAGGAATCTGAAGATGATGGATGATGAAGAGAATAGTAAAGTCCTTCCCATAGCAACCCCCTTTCAAAACCCTTTTTTGTCAATAATCTACTACAATGAATGTTATTGACAAAGCCATACATCATTTGCATTATCTGCAACAGGCGGTTATCCCATCCCCGTGACACGTGTTACCAAACATTTGGGATAAATATCTTGCATAACGTTTTGCCATGGCTGTAGAAGAACCAGTTGCTTAAAGCTTGATGATATCATCGCACCATTGTAAAGCCTATGTTTTTATAAAAATATATAAAATGGAACCCATGTCCCAAAAATGATGGTGGTGGCACAAAGCTATGATCATGATGTTGTCATTTGCTTGTGTTAAAAGTGACAGAACTGTCGGAAGAAAGGAAGGGTTTGGGAATGATGGGATACTGGAGAAGGCTGAAGTCATCCAGTGTAAGAGAAAGGCTTTTTCATGTCAAGCATAAACGTGAGCCTATACTATTGATCCGATCTTCCTCATAGTAATGCCAGAAACAGTGCCATATATATCCATGGAACCGAGGCAGAATCAAGCAATACTGAGATCGTAATGATGATTCTTGATAATATTCGTCAATATTTGCTTTTCGGTTGATATTGCAACTTGTTCAAGATCAACCTTCTTGTTGGCATCCATAAGATCATATCGTTTGTTTAGAGGACACAGTTCGTCTGGATAAACATCAGCTGCATGTTAATGTGCCATGATGATTACTAAATGAATAAAATTGAGAAGTTAGATAACAAATAATTCATTTGACATTTTTGTCTTTTTCCACTCTGTCTGTTTTATATGTTTTGGCAATTCTTTTTTGAACATATTTTGATTATTTTTTTTCTCATGGTGCTCGATTCTTGCTTTTCCTAAGCAACCTAGCCATAACGCTTTATTCGAATTTTTCTTTTGATTTTTCATTTTCTGTGTTCTGGCAATTCTTTTTCGAACACATATTTGATTTGCTTTTTCGCGTATGGATTTAGCTCTCTCTGTCTGTTATTATAATATCCTTACTAAAAAAAATTATGACATGATACTCTTTCAAGAATGATGAAGATTTCTCTTTTGATTTTGAATCAAGACTTTCTTTTGTGAAATATAAAAGAGAAATCATACAACTTCTGAAAACCATTTTTGTGAAAGAGTATCATTTTGTCACAATTACAGATTTTGAGAACTTTTTCCAGAAATCATTTGTCAAAAACTTTCATTATAATGATAACATTGAATTAGACAATCACAAATCCACAACTGAATGGTCACTAAGTCACTCATTCCTCATTCCTCATTCTGTTCATTGCAGAAAATGGCCGAAACCGGACATGACTTAGACCACTTAAACAATTGAGACTTGGATTTTCAGATTCAAGTTATAAAAACTTTTCCACTTTTATTTTTTGGCATGAATCCTAAACAATGAAGACAAACACTATAACACCCCGTGTTTTAGGGTCATTGACGTCGTCAATAAATTCACTATGTATTTTTAGTATTGTACGCGTTTGCTTTAAATCGTAAACGTTAAGTTAAATCGCGTAAACTAAAAATGGTCATTCAATGTAAACGGGCATCAAATAATTAAATGTTTACATCAAGCAAGTGTTAAGTAATTATTTTGAGGATAATTATTAACATTGTTCATTTATTTTTATCGGTTACGTAAATTGTTTACGTTTCGCGATAAATTGCGTTTAGGCATACCCGGAACCACATTAATTAATCTACGCTTCAACAAATGCCTATGTTTTTACCCAATGCTCAAAGTTGTTATTAAACGTTACTCAAGTTATCATTGTTAGTTATATGACACATTAAATAAACCAACAAAAGTCTACATAATACCATTTATACTCTACACATTTATAAATGACTTTAAACTACAAGTGACATTATCTAAAAGTAATATAGTAAGAAAATCAAATATGAACTCCCCCTAGAGAAACCCACAGCAACAACAAGAACCATGGGAGACAACTAGCACATAATCTTTCCAACACAATCTTGTACAACATAACCTCATTAAAGCTTATGTTTTCCTTGACCATGACTAGCTTTTTCTTGACCAAGACCATCCATAAAACCCTCATGGTGTCTCCTTGACTAGTCTTACATATACAATACTTATACATTGCAAGAAATAAACACACATATCCATTTCCTTAGTGTGAAAAACCAAAAACTCTCCCTTTGTTACACATATAAGCCCACGGCTAAAAAACACCCCTTTAAATAATTCATACAAACTTTTCTACAATACATACAAGTAATCTCACATCATATCTAAGATACCTCAAGGTGATTTGAAGTATTGGTTAATCATTTACAAGTGTTTAAGCAAAGAATGGAAGATTAGGGTTTCATTCTTGCAAGCTTGGGTTTAAAGTCTAAACAAGGGTTTAGCACATATTTATCATCATCATTGTTCATCATAAGGTTATCTAAAAACCTTTATCTTTTCAATTTCAAGAGTTTATATGTTATAGTGATGTTCTAATTAGTAAAATCACCACTTAGGATTGTTTAACTTGTAAAAATGATGTTTTCTTGTAAAAAGAGTTAATGGACTTGTACAAATGGTTATATGGATGGTATATTAGGTTATACAAAGGTTTGTAAGACTGGTGTACAGCACTTGGTTTATGTAGTCAAAATGAATAGGTATAGAACTAGTAAATTAAGTTTACTAAAGAAGAGGAAGGTTTATTAAGTGAGTATAAAGGGGACTTATTAACGTGGACATTTGTAGACAATATGTGGACTAATGGACATATTTATATGTATGACATATAATATTTATGGTATAAAATACTTGTGGTAATTTACAAAAGTAAAAAGTACATAAAACAAGCTTTATATAAAAGTATACATATTAAACATAAAGGGGCTGTTTGGATTTCGAATTTCTAACAGTGGGTTTGACCTTTAAAATAATACGTCTCATGACGATTCCAAAAAGGTAAAAAAACTTGAAAAACGGATTAATAACGAAGAAGTTACGATAAACACAATTTACGTTAATACCGGTTTATAAAATAAACTTTATAAAAGCAAGTTATAAAATACTTCTAAAACAGAAAGTTTAGTATTTTTCACATATTGTACATATTTTTAATAGGATTCCAAAACAATAAGAAACGTAATTTTTGATTAAAATGAAGAAGTTATGATTACGGCGAGTTTAAATACTTAAAATGTATAATAAGACTTTTAGTAACACCATTTTTTATAAAAGTTACCTGTTCATAAACAGAAAACATTTATTTTTGTAAACCTCATAAATAAATAGAACTTTCAATTACGAGAACTTGCTCGAAAGAATTACTAAAAACGCAGCTAAAATGAATAAAATACGACGTTTACGATAATTAAAGTTTATAAAAGTAATTTTATAAACTAGGAACAGTAACAATTACTGTTCATCAGCAGACCCCACTTTATAAAAAATGAGAAAATATTGAATAACGAATATTCTCGAAGGAATCGCTAAAATCGGGATTAAAACGAATAAGTTGTTGCATTTACGGGTTTTACGACAATTAAATTTATAAAACGTCATGAACAGTAAAAGTACTGTTCATCAGAATGTTCTAAATTATAAAATTTTAATATTTTTATATATCATCTTAATACGAAGACGTGGACGTAAGAAACGTAAGAAACGAGTTTTTGTTTTTTAAAACCGAAAGTTCATGCTAGTTTTACCAAAACGATAATTATAAACGTTTTTACTTTATAACAACGATTTTTAAATTACAAATAGATGGTGATGTAGCGACATAGACTTGTATATGATATAGTAGTTACCCAATGTGATTAGTACTTATACGACCTATATTGGATTAGGTTGCACTCGATCATTACCGTGACGCATTTACTGTGATATACTTGATATACGCTCACTCAAGGTGAGTTTATAGCCCCACGTTTTACATGCTTTTGTTTTACAAGTTTTTAGGGTGAAAAACATGCAATGTTTTACAATTGGACACAAGTGGATAATTTTACATTATGATTATGTGTTGCCTAAGTAGCGATAACCCAAGTTGAGCCCATTATCATGAACTGTCAATTACTGAATTGTGAGCACGAATGTTATGAATAGATCTATTGGGATTAACATCCCTGTTCGGGTGATTAGCTATCACTAGGCAAATGAATGTATACCATGTCGAACATAGGATGTTGCAGGTTAGGACATCATCACAGGCAATGTAGGCTATTTATATGGTATTCATTTATGTCAAGCTTTTGTGTCATGAGCTTAGGGCAATGTAATTACATTTTTATGATGTCTACATCTGTTGCATTATCAAACACTTGGGAAATCTTGTGGTCCTACAATATATGATTTATCAAACCTATGAATTCACCAACATTATTGTTGACGTTTTAAAGCAATGTTTTTCAGGAGGTCAATAAGCACGAGGTGCAAGGGATACATTGGTGGTTTTGATTTGGATATCATGCATTAAAGATTTTGTCGCATTACATTTTGTATATCTGTTATGGGCTAAAAATCTTTGTATTTTGAACAAGTGAACAAGTGAAGCTTCGGGCTTATGTAACGAATACTTTGTTAAATCCAATGTATCGGTTTTAAACGACTTTTTGGTCGTTCTATATATATCTTGTGTTATTGATCATTGAAGTAACACGCCCCAGACCCTTATTCCGCTACGACCCAATTTGGGGGTGTTACATTTTAAATCTTTAAAATCGATCAAATGGATTTGGAAAACTACAAAGAGGGGAAATCTATGGAAAGACCACCACTCTTTGAAGCTAACAGTTTTATCTATTAGAAAAATAGATTTAAAACTTATGTGAAGTCTAAAGATATTGATCTTTGGCATATTATTTTTTATGGTGATTACAAACCTATTTTAAGAAATCCTACAACGGGTAGAGATGAAAGTGTTTCATATGAAAGACAAAACAATGAACACAAGAACATGTTTTCTAAAAATAATGAGGCTAAAATGGTTTTATATAACGCTTTGCCTAAAAAGAATACGAAAGGATTTTTATGTGTAAAATGGCTAAAGATATTTGGAACTCACTAGTAATCACTCATCAAGGTAATAAACAAGTCAAAGATAATAAAATAGATTTGTTTGTTCAACAATATGAACAATTTTCAATTTCCGACGATAAAAATATTAATTACGCATTTGCAAGATTTAACACTATAATTACATCTTTAAAAGCACTTGACGAATCTTTTTTAAGTCATAATCATGTTAGGAAATTTCTAAGGGCACTTCCAACCAAATGGCGGCCAAAGGTAACGGTCATTGAAGAATCCAAGGACTTGTCAGACTCTACTTCTCGACGAGCTCATCGGCAATCTAAAAGTCTATTAAGTGGTGCTTGAAAAATAATCTGAGGCATCCAAAAATAAGAAAGAAAAATATACGTCACTCGCCCTAAAAGCCAAGAAGGAGTCAAGTGACGAAGAAGTTTCATCTTCGGATAGGGTAGATGAAGAATATGCTATGGCAGTAAGTGTCACACCCCGCCAAGGCGAAAACAAGAGGCGCGACAAGAAAGGGAATCATCACAACACATTGGCGTCTATATAGAGAAACTAAAACATGCATAAAACACAAGGTATAGATACGCAGAGTCATAAAAATACCCAAACACATCAATAAAATCCAAAAGGCGTCTGACATTGAAATAAATTTAATTCATGTCAATGTCATGACATGCAAACATTTAAACATCCACACAAACAAGTTAAATAACATCCATTATCAAAAACGAATAATGAAATCTAGATAACTAAACTTCGCCAGCTGCCTATGATCCATCTAGCCACTTTTCCTAACTTTAATCTCATCCTGCTGAATACCTGAAAATGATGCTTATACGTCAACACAATGGTTGGTGAGAAACATAGGTTTTCAGACACTGATTTCCAATCCTTTCTCAAATCACCTTTCTGAATTACTGTGATTATAAAACATGCATAGCAGGACAGTTACCTGCTGAATACTTGAAAATGATGCTTATACGTCAACACAATGGTTGGTGAGAAACATAGGTTTTCAAACACACATATTCAATCCATTACCAAAATCATTAACCGAATTACTATGATTATAAAACAACACTTTTGCATGACAATTATGCCAACTAACGTACAATCTAACATGCAATACAATCTAAATCTAATCAATCAAACACCAAGCAGACGACCTTAATCGCTCTTGGATCAATCCAATTCCATTTACCCTCTAGCTCAGACCGAAGATACTCGCAAGTAACCCTCCTGACTAGGCAACATCTCAATATCACATAACCAAATCTCATTCCCTCTAGCTCAAACCGGAGATACCATAGTCCATGCATTTATACTAACACATAATCACAGTAATATAAAACTTAACTCAACACTTGCAACATTTCCATCCCAAGTTTAAAATGCAGTAAAAAGTGGGACTATGTAACTCACCTAAATGCTCAAAATGCAGGTTCCAATTCCTATCACACAACTATATAAATAAATAAACACGGTTACACGCGACAAAGCTAAAAGCTCTATTTCATGTAACACACATATGATGGATGTCTAAGGGTTTGATTAACCATCATGGGTTACCCCGACACCATGCCCAACCTTAACCACTTCATTAACACATTACACTAGTCAACTACAATTTATTCAAAAATGCAGAATTTTAGTGTATCATTACTAACTTAAAAACCATACTTGCTGACCTTAATAAATTATACCAAAAATCACCTAAGTTTATTTATGAGTTTACTAACTACCTTGTGATTCTCAAGTACCCATTACATGTGCAAATATCCCAAATAAAATCAAACTTCAAAACTATCCCAATTCAGATCTGATTGCACACTAAAAAGTATGGCCTTAAATATCATACTTAGACACACAATCAGAAGCTCTCCTTCTAGGGATTCTTGATATACATATTGAACCTACTCTATGTAGATTGGCTAACCTTAATTCCACTTTTAAGTTAGGGTTTTACCCTCCCAAACATGACCTAATTCTGACTCGTATTTACTGTTTTGACAACTTTTCTTGTTTCGACCAATTGACTAACTTCCCGAACTCAAAATCATTCGAGGCCGGACTTTTTGAAAAATAGACTCTTTGAACTACAATTTAGGCTTTTGAATCATATCAAAACACGTTTCTAACATCTAGATATCATCAGTTTAACACAGACCTAATTCTGCAAAACCCTAAATCAAGATCTAACGCAAACCCTAACATGCAACATGCATGATCATAACCCTAAACTAACCCTAATCATCATTCCATCATTAAAGATCATATATAATCTGTATTTTATGTAAACCCTAGATCCATCATAAGTCTTGTTACATGATTGCATAATTCTAACTAAGTTAAGCATACTTACCTCTTGATTTCTTGATCCTAACACCGATTCTTGGTTAATTCTTGATCAAGATTCTTGGTTCCTTGTTCTTAGGGAGGGGAAGTCGACATAAGGGTTTTAGGGGGCTGCATTATGTCGTTCTAGGGGTGTATTTGGCTTAGGGATACCTAATCTAAATAACTAGCATCATAATTCTAGTCAAACTCCTCTAGATAATGCAAAAATCCATTTTTTTCCTTATCCTTTTATCCCTAGCCGATTTATATACATCATATATATATATATTTATTTTATTTTATTTTCATTAAATTATTATTTACATTACCTTAAATTTCCACAAAAATCTACACTAATTTGAGTAAACATTTTTACATAAACGCTACTTACTAAACTTTCTAAAAATAACTTTTCATTTCACATTTCACTTTCCATTTTTGGAAAGTTTGCTACAAACTTCCATATTTCACCCACTTAACTTATCTCCAACATAATACATTTCCCATAAGCGCTTAACACAAAATCATCCAACTATTGACGTAGCATTGCATGCAATACGCCTTTCCTTTCCATTATCACTATAAGTGAACAAATGGAATACTCATCACCAAACACAAATGCACTCAAAATGAGATGATAAACACCCTCAATATGAATATTCATTGACCTATATCAAACCCACTTAGCACACATATATTACACATAGCACACAAGAATCACATAAAATGAACTCTTAGCCATTTCTAATGGCATCACTAACATGATTAAATCATGGTGTCACAGTATCCCCTCCTTGAGGAAATCTCGTCCTAAGATTTAACTAGCAGGCTCAACAACTCGGTCCACTAACAACTGTTGATACTTAATCTTCATCTGATCTTCGTGTTCCTAAGTAAACTCAGGAACACGTTTTGAATTCCACCTAACTTTCATAAGCGCTATTTTCCTACGTTTCAACTTCCTAATTTCTCGATCCATAATCTTTACAGGTTCCTTGACAAAACGAAGTGTCCTGTCGACCTTTATCTCATCTAATGGCACATGCAAATTAGCATATGCTTGGACACTTCTTACGGTTTGACACATGAAAAGGTGTCATGCACGCTATTCCACTCATCAGGTAACTCAACTATACAGCTCAGGCCAACATTTCTAGGATCTCAAAACGCGTCCCTACATATCTCAGTGCTAACTTAACTTCTTTCAAATGCACTTACACCCTTCCAAGGCGTCACCTTTAACAATACACGATCTCCCCACCTCATACTTTAACGGCGCTGTAATATGACCATCATAGCTCTTTTTGCACGATCTCTCTCGCCGCTTTGGGCTTTTTCTTTACCAACACTACCTTATCAGTCATTTCTTGTACTAACTTAAGTCCAGTCAAACTACTCTCTCCTTAATTCTCTCCAAAGAATAGACGACCTACATTCATTACCACACAAAGGCTTCAAACGGTGCACAGAATTCTCAAATGATAACTACACTAAATCAATAACAATGCCCTCATTATATCTTTCAGATGTCTGAATCCTACGTTTACTTGTCCATTCCGATTGAGGATGCTAAGTTGTAATCAAATCTCCAATCGAGTCTCTAACAATCTTCTGCAGCGTCGGCCCAAAACCATGAGGTAAAATCATCCATCTCAAATCTGAGTTGATCGCCACCAGAATTACATTCCTTGGTTATTAATTCATCTATATTAATTCCTTTCCAACTTCACATCTAGAAATCTTCTTGCATAGCTAAAAAATGAGCTAACTTGGTCAGTCTATCGACCATCACCCAAATCACATCTTACTCACTACTTTGACCTTTGAAATTTTGTGATAAAATCCATGGTGATTCTATCTCATTTTCACATTAAGTATCTCAATGCTGTATGCAGCAAAGCCTAAATAGTCTTAGACATTACGCCTTCTCCTCTTAAACAAATCTGCAATTGCTAACATAAGGTAGCTATTCATTTTCCTACAACGTGGCTAACCAATACATGTATCTTAGGGTCTTAGTATGTCTTATCTGACTCCCAGATGTTGCACAGTACCTTGATGCCAATGGGCTCATCCATTACACTTCCCCACAATAGAGAATCAAATTCGATCCATAATAGTACTAAATCTTAGTCTTCCTTTTCTTTCCATCTGGTTGTTCCTAAATCCATGTAGCTTTTCTGCGAGTAGTTATCTTGCGTGAACGCACTCACATTGGCTACCAGTATCATTCCTTTTACTTGTCTTGATTTCACTCTCTCCTTTCTACTCAATGCATCACCCACTACATTCGCTTTATCGGAGTATCACACAAATCATTCTTCAAAGTCTGAAAAACCTCTTCTTGTTCTACGTTCCACTCATACTTCTGATTCTTCTTAGTTAGGGAAGTAAGGGGTTTCCACAATCTAAAAAAATTTGCAATGGACGTCAGTAGTAACCTGCCAATCCTAAAAATAATCATCCAATTCCTCACTGCCTCACTCTTATTCGGGTTAACCTGCCAATCCTAAGAATAATCATATCTCGGATGGTTTCGTAGGTACTTCATAATTCTTCACTGCCTCACTCTTAGTAAACTTAGCATACAACTTCTCCTTCCTCAGTAATTCCAACACTAACTTCAAATGAACTTCATGTTCCTCCTTCGATGTTGAGTAGGCCAGAATGTCATTAATGAATACGATGACAAATCCACCTAAGTACGGTTTGCAAACTGGGTTCATTAAGTCCATGAAAACCGATGGTGCATTGGTCAACCTAAAAGGCATAATCGTAGACTCAAAATGTCCGTATCTCGTTCGAAATGCGGCCTTTGGAATGGCATCCTCATGCACTCGTAGTTAATGATAACCTGACCGAAAATCTATCCATTAAGAAAGACAAACTCTCCTCGTAACTGATCAAACAAGTCATCAATCCTAGGGAGTGGATAACGTTTTTTTAACAGTTAATTTGTTCAACTCCCTATGATCAATACACATGCGAAAAGAACCATCCTTCTTCTTTTTGAATAACACGAGTGCTCCCAACGGAAAGTGACTAGGTCATATGAAACCATTGTCTTCCAACTCTTGAAGTTGTTCAGACAATTCTTGCATTTCCGAGGGTGCCAAATGATATGGGGACTTCGCGACTGGCGTCGCTCCAAGAACTAAATCTATAAAGAACTTAATTTGTCGTTGCGGCGGTCATCGATAAGTCTTTCGGAACATATCAACAAAATCTCGTACGACGGAAGTATCACTCACTTTCGGTTCATCTACCTTTGTGTTCAATAAGGTTTTCGCGACTCCTTGAGTACATTCACCTTGAACCCGAAGTATCTCGTCACCTTCCAACTATATCCTAACCTGGTATGTGCTTAATTACACATACCTTTTACCTTTAAAAACAAGCTAAAATAACCAAAAACGGACTTAAAATGCC